>JARHVA010005839.1:855000-887500 GCA_037957365.1 Torreya grandis
AAGATCATATGTCCTTTGAAGATGTTTTGTAGATGGATAGTTTGATGGTGGGAAATAACATGTTTGAAATTTGTCTTTCTCTATTAAATCATGAAGATGTCATAACTAGGGTTTCTACAAATGATGCTATGTTTTCTAATTGTATCAATTCCTCAAACCCCTTTCATTGTTTTAGTGATTTTTGTAAAGAAGTCATTCTATAAAAACATCTTGCTTCAGACCCCACTTTTATTTATAAGAACCATTTTCAAAAGGAAAATCTTGTAGAGGAGGTTATAGATACTATAGAGATGGTTAATACTAAAGAAAAATCATCTTAGAATGAAACCCTTGATATGACCTTCCTAGGTGATAGTCCATTAATCTTTTCTAAATCTCCTCTCTTTGAAATCTCATATATTGAACTCTTTATGCTAGAAGTATAAAGATGGCATAGAGTTTTCATTGGTAGGTGTGTGGGAAAGTGACCCTCTTAGAGCTCAATTTTAGAATGGTCTCAAAAAACTTAGCCCTCACTTTATTCTCCCTCCTTTTTTATCTTGGAAAATAAATTCTTTGTGATTTTATTCCATTCTTATGAAGATAGGGACTTTATATAGATAAATATGCCATGGTTATTTGGTAATCAGGGGTTATTCCTCTATTCATGGACTCATTTTTTTGACCTAGCCACTACAGTGATCTCCCAATATCCTATCTAGGTTAGATTCTACAACCTTCCTTTGGCATTACAAGATGTTAATATTTTCAAGAAAATGGTTAGAAATTTGGGATCCTTTATAAAAATTTATGAATCCATTGGGTCATATCTAAATTGTGTGAAGGTGTGTTTGATGGTGGATTTAGCTAAATTTATAAACCATTCTATTTATATTTATTCTTCCCATGGTGTGTGGTTTCTTTTCTTTTCAATTTTGTAGGCCTCCCTTTTAGATGCTTCAAATTCAGTCAAAAGGATCATAAGTTTTCTTTATGTCCTAAGAGAAACTTTCAAGGTTCTCATTCATTATTCTTATAGAAATGGGTCAAAAATATTGGTTGCCCAAATCAGGATTTGGTTTAAAGGATGCATCTTTCTAATTATCCCCATATGATACCAATTTGAAGAAAGAACAGAGCATAACAGAATAAAAATGGACTCAGATTGCTACAACAATCATGGAAAAAATAATAATTTTTATTGATTTTCTTGATCTTGTTGATCTTGCTTACAAATCTATGCCCATGGGTCTCTTAAATAGATTTGAAAGCAAACAATAATTATAAAAGTAAACCAAAATTAACTAAAGTCTAAATTTAACTCCTTCTCATGCATGTACAGTAGTTAAAGAAGCAGTTCAGTCTTGTTTGCATGTAAAGACTATAGTTAAATTTAGACTGTAGTTAATTTTAGACTGTAGTTAATTTTGGTTTGCTTTTCTAATTATTGTTTGCTTTCAAATCTATTTAAGAGACACATGGGCACAACTTTGTAAGCAAGATCAAGAAGATCAACAAGATCAGATGAGAAAATGTCTTAGAAAGAGGTGTTTTTGCAGCCTGTATTAGTGCATCCCACTTTGAAGGTAGGGCAACCTTCTTCTCCTATGAGGGAAAGAATCATGATGGAAACTAGGCTAGAGTGTGTGTTCATTCCCCATCCTATAGAGGATTATTCTCAAAAAAATATGACTGAGTTTACTGAGGATGGAGTAGAGGATGGGAAGATTCAGAAGGAGATTTAGCCAGTAGAGAGGTTCTTTTCATTTCAAATCAGCCTAGTGTTTTTAATACTCCTAAGTATGACATGAAAGGAAAAAGGGGTAGGAAAATGAAAGTAGAAAGGCTAAAACTTGAGGCCCAAAATGCCTTCTATGGAGGCATGTAATGGACTATGGATTCTTTGATTTGTATTATAAGCAAATGTTTATTTATAGCTAAACTATGAGCTATGTGGTTTGCTTTTTGAGTTTTATGCTTAGTAATTTCATCTTGGTCCTCCATTATTTTCATGTATCTCATTATCATTTTGATGTCTTTATCCTTATTAGTTTTAGCATATGGTTGATATCATTGGTTTACTTATTTTCTTATCTTTGCTTTTTTGTAATTCTAATTTCTTTTTTATTTCTATGGTGTATTCATGATAATTGGGCCCTTGGTTGTGTTCCAGAACCTATTAAATTTTTGGTCAAAAACTTACCCATTATTGCTCTGGTCAAAAGATCCATATCTATCTAAGAATAATAATCACCAAAAAATGCAAAATAAACCCAAATATAAAAATCAATAACTAATAGCTATAAAGATTACCTAAGAATATAAAAGAGTCAACAATAATAAGTAAACCCTTTGAATGATTAAATCTCTCAATAGTAAATCACCCAAGAAGGGGGTTTGCTAAAGACACTTTTGAAAGGTCAAATGAACTAAACAAGTCTAGATGAACCCAAACCATTAGCTCGATGGCTAAAAAGGTAGGTCACCTCCTTCTGGCTTAATCTCCAAGAAATCACGACACCCAGACATGATAACTAAACACAAAAATGACCTAAAGCACATAAGGATAGGTAAGAGGAATAACTATGCTAAAATTGATAATCTTAATAGGGAAGAATAACAAAACACACATGCTCAAAATGGGGTGAGACTAATAATGATGAAATACAATAACACAATAGAGTACAATAATGATGGATCAATATCACATAGTACATGTTGAACCTATTGGAGTGACCTTCTAACTACTCAATCACCCACATGTATACTTGAGATGTGTAAACCTAATGATGAGCCTAGCTCACAACATTGTGCCTACATCCACCAAATAATACATCAATAATACCTAAATAATGTTGATATATCAATAATAAAATGAAATGGATCATCAATGTGAGCTAGTAATTAAAGCATTGCTATCAATATCTAAGAAAGAAAATATATTTAGTCCTGATAATCATGACCCAAGTATGCCTTGTGAAGCACAATCAACAATTGCAAAAGTGATAAATTTTAATCCACATTAGTGAGATATGATAAATCAATATCATAGAACAACATAACTAAACTAAAATAACATATACATAAAATGGGATAAAATAAATCTAGTGTAAGTAGTATGCATATCATAATATAATGAATCCAATGTGAGCATCAACCATGACATAACATATCACATCGGCTATCCAAAATACCTACATCAAATCCATCCAGAAAGAAACCCAACATCAAGAGTTGTTTATCTAGGTTCTATCAAAACATAATAAAGTACACTATAGTCTAGTCTCCATAAGGGGCTATAAGGTTAGTGTTGACCCAATTTTGCCCCTCAGGCAAAATTCTAGTCACCTCCTACACCTGCTTTACAGGCCAGTCATTTTAGGTTGCAAGGTCCACCTTCAGGTTTCGATAGTGCCGTTACAGAGCATTGGTCATGAAAGGCAGTGAAAGGGAGAGACTTCAAACATCCACGAGAGAAGAGAAGAAAATGGAGTGTTCAACACTTAGGCAAAAAAGAGGGTAGGAAAAATGTAGAGGGTGGCAAAATCACTGCCCACTACAAGGGCAGGTAAAATGAGCCCACCTAAAAACATGCAGAGGGCAGAAAATTTGCCTCCCACAACACAAAGAAAAATAAAGACTTCGGTCGACGTTGGCAATACTACCGTCATCGGCACCTTATAGAGACCGACGTCAGTAGAACCGCCACCGTCGGCAGCACAACGGCAGGCACAGAAGTTGGAAAATCCTACCATCAGGTGGTGAAATGGAAAACCCCACCCCATGACGGGCAAGGAAAAAAGTCCACCCTATGGCGGCGAATTGTAAAAGTCTGCCCTATGGCGGCGAATTGAAAAAGTCTGCCCTATGGCGGCGAATTGTAAAAGCCCGCCTTAGGGCAGTGAAAATGAAATCCCCATGTGCAATACTGCCGACGTCGGTAGCTTACTTAGACCGACATCGGCAAGATTACCACCGTCAGTAGCTTATCGGCCGACGTCAGCAGAGAATCCTATATGAAGTTCATGCAAAGGGCAGCAAAATTCACCTGAAGTGCACAAGAAAAAACCCACCCAGCGGCTGAAAAAGACCAGCATGCAAAACGAGGCAACAAGCATGGTCTTGGTAGATTTGTGATGTCAACTATAGTGTTTTTTCACACTTTTCAATGAGGCTTCTCTTGGCTCTTCTACTATAAATACAAGGACTTAGTCATTTTTCTAGAGATCTCCCTGACTTTTGTAAAGAGCACTGCTCTACAAATTTTCCACCTGAATCAATAAAAATACAGTTTTGCCTCCATCTTGGATTGATTTGTTATGTACGCCCTGAGTATTATCTGTGTTTAGTCATTATCCTCCATGCTTTCACAGGTAATACCAACAAACCAGCTATCTATAGGGACCGGTTCTGCAACTGAAAGGAGAAGAGTAATACTTGAGAAGGACATAACAGAGTAAGTTGCTTGCAAGTGTGCATTATATAGCACCTCGGTAAACCTCTGTGATGTATTTTCCATTATAGCCTCCCCCTTTGTCTTAGCAGCCTGATTCCTCTACTAGATGTGTAGAGTATACTTGCATTTTCCCTGATTCTGAGAGTGGATCTGGAAGGTCACCCCTTTATTTTGGTGTATCACCTCTTTTAGAGTAGGCTATTTGTTTTCATGCTTTTCTCTCTCCCTTTTCATCCCCCCAAGTATATACCTATATTTTGCGTTACCTAAAACAAACAAGATACATCAGAGTGAACTATCCCATACCTAGAGACTCTCCTCTCCTGCTTCACCGTCCCACAGGTGAGAGAGGAGTTTCCATGTTGCAGGGAGAGGGCAGGAATCTATTTTCCTGCCGCAGGGTGCACTTTCCAGTGTCAACAGTTTTGGCACACCCGGTGGGACTATAATTTTATCAAGTTTTCAATGTAGTAGTATTTCAGGATTGATGTTGGTTCTACTACAGTGATTTTCAAAGATTTCCAGCATCTGGCGACTCCACTGGTAAGAGCTCAGTGCTTTATTTTAAGACCAGTCTCTTAAACTTCTATGCCAAATGTTACCACCAGGTCAGCTTCAAGAAGGGTCCCCTTTGAGTTCATTGAACTACCTTTAAACTTTGCTAAAAGGCTTAGATTTGAAAGAACTCACCCTTATCCACTAGTAAATCCTCCTAGATCTGTTGCTAGGAACACCAACCCAACTCAACCACAAATACAACCTGTCCCAGCCATGGTATTACCTTTTGTAGCTTTTCGTGGTGAGAGCCCTTTGAACCTCCCACGCTATGATCCGATCCCAAGAACAACTCTAAAGAATGTGCCTTATTTTGATGGAGTGGGACCTATTACAATTGTTGAGCATATCAAAAATATTGCCAACCTTTGCAATATTCATAATATAACAGAAGAAAATATTGCCATCAGACTGTTAGCCTTGTCTCTGAAAGGGAAAGCTCTTGATTGGTACGACACCTTGCCTGTGAATTCCATACATTCCTGGAACGAATTGGGCACCCATTTGACTGATCATTTTGGGGAAAAAAGTGATGGCCTCTCTCTTGCTGAGCAACTGACAACTATAAAAAGAGCTCCGCACGAGTATATGTAAGACTTCAATATGCAGTTTCAAAAGACTTGGGATAGAATTCCCATCCTGGTAAGGTTGACCCCCAGCTACGCTTTCTTGTACTATCTAAAAGCATTAAATAGTGACATTAAGATGATGATCCAATCTATGGGGGGACACATACTGCCAGCTGCGTACGACATAGCCATTGCGGTTGAAAATTGCTTAATTCAAGCTGGGAAAATTGCCCCTAGACCTCACATGCCACTTTTCCCAGAACCGCTGCCCCCAATTCAGGCTGTCGCTCCAACAATTGCTCCCCTACCTGTCATCGAGAAACCAACTATTTTTCCATCCAATGAATTAAATGAAGTTAAGGGCCTATTGCAGAGCATGTCGAATGAACTTGTTGCCCTTAAAAGGCAGCAAGCTCAAAGCCACAAGCCAAACCAGGGTTATCAAAATTATGGCCATGCCCCTAGACCCCCCTTTCAAAATTATAACCAAGGTCAGGGGCAGCTCACTACAACCAGGCCTTATCAAAATTATAACTTAGGTCCTTCTTCGGCATCTAAAGCCATGGTACCTACTTAGAACAATCTAGTGCAAGAGCAGCCAGGTTGTTCAAACATGGGACAAGGTCAAGAGCATGCTGTCCACATGAACGATATGTTGAATTTTTTTCAGAATTTAGAAAATCAGGCTACTGATTTCTCTCAGTTTTTTGAGTTCCCAGCTTAACCCAGCACAAGTAACAATCAAACTCAACTGGATTCTACCCTGATAAATCATGAAGAGGGCGAGCTCTATGCAATTAATCATGGGGGCGCTGCAGGCAATTATGCTGATTGTGTTGTGGCCAATACGAGATTTAAAAGAAGAGCAATTGGAGAAGTGCAAGATTCCCCTCAGGCAGCAGCGAATCCTCCACCACACCCTTTTCAAAAGGCTCCAATTCCCAGACAACCATTTACACCTCCAGCTCCTCAGTCTACAGCTCCAATCAGGATCAGCCCAAAGGAAAACATGAAGGGAATCAGCCCCCAAGTTAATATAGTTGATCAAATGAAGAAATTGCATGTGAACATTTCTCTATGGGATTCATTGTCTCTTCTGGGACAAAAGGAGGTATTGAAGAAAGAATTGCATGAGCTAGATCGACAGGCCACCCTGCCAGACACTAATAACGTCTTAATGACAAATGGACAGCCTTCGGCTCCAGGTCAGGTAAAGAAAGAAGAAAAGACTCCCCCTTTTATGTATCTTTGATCATAGAAGATTTTTTAGTACACAATTGCATAATTGATAGTGGGGCCAGCACTTCAGTGATGCCTAAATGCATTTACTGATAAGATGGGGTTAAAGTATGAAGCAATGAACAAAGGAGTCTTGCAACTAGATGGGATACCTGTAAAGACAATCAGAGTCCTGAAAGGATTGAGTTTAACACTACATGCCTGCCTGACATTCTTGATCCCCCCAGATATAGTGGTAGTGGATGTTCCTCCATATTTTGCAATCTGTTTGTCAAGGGACTTTACGTCCAAGATAGGGGGCTATCTAGCAGCAAATTGGTCATACCTAGTTTTCAGAACCAAATATGGTACCAAAGTGAAAATCGAATCTGAGCCACTCTACAAGGACCACCTAGAGCCCTATTCACCCAAGGCAGTGAATGTCAGTTACACTATCATTGATCCAGGAGACTCTCAAACGGACAAATCTTCATCTTCTGCTCTTGAAGGAGTCACAGATCTACTCTTGGATGAGTGGGGAAGTGATAAATTTGAGCACGATCCTTATAAGTTTATTGAGGAGGCAGACCTTGGCGTCTATTGCTTGCATGAAGAAAGCGTTGTCGTGCCCAATATAATGAAGGAGAACAAAGAAGACCTTGGCCTGTGGCAGTTATACTTCAACGATTCCAGAAGCAAACTGGGTGCTGGTGGTGGGGCAATGTTAATCTCCCCTTTTAAGGAAAGGTATTTTTCAGCTTTTCATTTCCAGTTCTCTTGCACATGTAATGTTGCAGAATATGAGTCTTTGATTCATGGACTTAAGTGGACAAGAAAGAGAGGGATCATAAAATTGCAAATCCTGGGGGACAGCGAACTAATAGTGAACCAAATAAGAGGCTTGAACCTAACCAAGAACTCCCTGCTGAAGTCTTACAAGCACAGAGTCTGGGACTTGATGGAGGATTTCCTTGCTCTTAACATTACCTTGATTCCCAGGGAACAAAACAAGCAGGCTGACAGGTTGGCAGCTGTTGGTGCCCAATTTGATGTTTCAAAAGAGATAAGCAGGGATTGTGGTTCATGCCATTTAAAGGTGGTGGTTCGGCCTTCGATCCCAGAAAATGTTATAAATTGGTAGGTCTTCAAAAGTGACCAATAGATAGCCCTTTTCCTGAAGGAGGAAGCTGAGTTTGCAGTCCACAATCAAGCAAAATTGCAGCAGCAATATGGAAATCAGATTGTTCAATTGAAGAACAATAAACTCCCTAAGGGTCTGGTCACACTTGAAAGTATTTTCAATGGAGAGGACCAACTAAGAGATGACAAAGCATGCATCACTACCAAAGAGGAAAATTATGAAAAAGTTGAAATCTTCAAGGACAAGTTACTAGCGCTTGGTAAGGTCTACACGTTCCAAGAAAGGCAAACTTTCATTCTGCTGTGTCAAGAGTTCACTGACGTCTTCACCTGGAACTATAGCGACTTGAAAGGCTTCGATCCAAGGCTTGCCCAGCACACTATTGAATTAGATGAAGGCACAAAACTAGTCACACAAAATTAGAGACCTATTAACCCGATGGTAGAGCTCCTTATGCAGAAAGAATTGGCCAAGTTGATTGAATCTGGCATTATATTTCTGATCAAACATTCCTCATGGTTGGCCAATTTGGTTCTAGTTAAAAAGAAAAATAGGGAGATCAGGCTGTGCGTTGACTTCAGAGACCTTAATAAAGTCTCTTTGAAGGATCATTATCCTCTTCCAAACATGGAGCAGATCCTCCAAAAGGTAACTGGTTCCGAACGCTTCTCCCTCCTGGATGGCTATTCGAGATATAATCAGATTTTGGTGCGTGACTCTGACCAATATAAAATAGCCTTCACCACCAAATGGGGAACGTTCGCCTACCATAAGATGCCTTTCGGGCTATCCAATGTTGGTGCTACTTTCCAACGAGCCATGGACATGACTTTTAGTGGTTTGATAAATAAGAATATGTTGGTGTACCTCGATGATATAAAAGTTTTCTCCAAAGAGGCAGGACTGCATATGAAGCACCTCAGGTAGATTTTTGAGAGGTGTAGGGAATTTGGCATCTCCCTAAATCCAAAGAAATGTGTATTTGCGGTTCATGATGGGAAACTTCTTGGCCACATTGTGTCCAAGGAAGGTTTGTCTATCGACCCAGAGAGAGTCCGCTCCATTCTGGAGATGTCCCTACCAAAGCACAAGAAAGGCCTGCAGAGTTTCTTTGGCCAGATAAATTTCATTCGGAGGTTCATTTCAAATTTTGCTGAAATAGTTAAACCCCTAACCTCCTTGCTAAAGAAGGGTGAAGAATTCAAATGGACAATGCCAAGAAAGGACAACTTTGAAGCTATCAAACAGGCTTTGACCCAGGCTCCCACTCTAATCAGCCCCGACTTCAATAAAGACCTCAATCTCTATACCTTCAGCAATGGAGAAATAATATCTACCATGCTTACCCAAGCAAACAGTGATGACCTCGAGCAACCACTTGCCTTCTTCAGCCAAGGGTTAGAGGACTTCAAAACCAAGTACACCTATGTAGAGAAGCAAGTCCTGGCAGTATTGCACAACTTGAAGAAATTTAGATATATGTTGTCAAATAGCAAGATCCATCTCATGGTTTCATATCCTGGCGTCAAAGATTTCCTAACCAATCGAGACTTAAACGAGAAAAGAGCGGGATGGATCACCAAGGTAATGGAGTACGACATAGACATCAAAATCACCAAGTTGGTGAGAGGAAGGGGCCTATGTGAACAGCTAGCTGTAGATTTGAGACAAAAGGATAAAGACAGCTTGTTGATCCATGACGCAGCCACTGCAGAAGAACTAGCTGTCATAAGGGATTGGACATTGGACATGAGGCGTTTCCTTCTTACAGGCGAATGTCCACAGGGTCTCGGTAGGGCTGGAAGAAAGTATTTTAAACTTTAGTCCCTTCCCTATGTTTTGATTGACAGAGTATTATTTAGGAAGGATCTCTCTGGGGTTTTCCTGAGATGCATTGACTCCGGTCAGACTAACAAGGTATTGGCTGAGTTTCACGATGGGCCAGTAGGTGGCCATTTCACCCCTAAGACCACAGCAGCAAAAATAATGAGAGCTGGCTATTTTTGGCCCACTCTCTTCAAGGATACCCATGCCTGGGTAAGAAAGTGTCAGAAGTGTGCACTCTTTGATGGAAAGCAGTGATTGGCTGCCATGCCCCTATAGCCCATTCAAGTTGAACAACCATTCATGCAGTGGGGCCTGGATTTCATAGGGATGATCAATCCTCCCTCCAGTGCCGGACACAAGTGGGTCCTGACTGCTACGGATTATTTCACTAGGTGGGTGGAAGCCATTGCTTTGAAGGAAGCAAATGAAAGCGCAGTCCTAGATTTCTATGAGGACTTAGTGACATGTTTTGGAGTCCCAGCCACTATAATCTCAGATAATGCCTTGGCTTTTCTGGGAACCAAAACTAGTGAATGGGCGCTAAGGTATGGTATATACCTCAGCACTTCATCAAATTACTACCCGCAGGGGAATGGACTAGCTAAGTCCACTAACAAAAAATTGATTAAGATTATAAAGAGGACCATGGAAGAAAATCAGAGAACTTGGCATGCCAAGTTGAAAACATCTCTATGGGCCGATCGAATCATTCCAAAAAGATCAATCGGAAATTCTCCGTATACGCTTGTGTATGGAAGGGAAGCAAGGCTTCCTATCTCACTCAAATTGCTAGCGCTGGACCTCGTACATCAGCTGTCACTAGAAGAAGGAAGTAGCATGGAGGTCAGATTGTGTGAACTAATGGAGCTCTAGGAGGTAAGGAACGAGGCCATGGTCTCTATGATCAGTCACCAGCATCAGGTGAAAAGACATTTCGACAAGAAGTCTTCGTCAAAGAGTTTCATCGAAGGAGACATTGTCTTAAAATGGGACAAAGATAGAGCTAAGCCTGGAAAACATGCAAAATTTGATGCCCTCTGGAGCGGTCCTTACATGATTACTCAATGCAAGCAGCATAATGTGTTTCAGCTCTCTGGGTTGGACGGCGAAGAATTTCGTATCCCAGTCAATGGGATACATCTGAAGCATTGCCACTAAATTTTGGTTTGGCTGTACATAGTTTCCCTTTTATTTTCCCTATTTTCCCTAAGTGCAGTTTGCATAGTTAGTTGTTTTTAGTCTTGTGTGTTTCCCTTTGCAGTGGGGGTAAATTCTATATTTTTGATTGCAGAATATTTTGAGCTGTTGTGAACTATCTTCAAAGTTACCATCTAACTCTGCACCCAATGGATATGTAAGGCAACTGGGTTCTAAGCATAGCAGGCACGCTTCCCCTCTGAGTCGCCAATTTGTTGACCCAATTTTGCCCCTCAAGAAAAATTCCGGTCACCTCCTACACCTACTTTACAGGCCAGTCATTTCAGGTTGCAAGGTCCACCTTCAGGTTTCGATAGTGCCGTTACAGAGCATTGGTCATGAAAGGCAGTGAAAGGGAGAGTCTTCAAACATCCACGAGAGAAGAGAAGAAAATGGAGTGTTCAACACTTAGGCAAAAAAGAGGGCAGGAAAAATGCAAAGGGCAGAAAAATCACCACTCACTACAAGGGCGGGTAAAATGAGCCCACCTACAAACATGTAGAGGGTGGCAAATTCGCCGCCCACAACACAAAGAAAAAGAAAGACTTCGGCTAACGTCGGCAATACTGCCGTCATCGGCACCTTACAAAGACCAACGTTGGTAGAACCACCGCCATCGGCAGCACAATGGTAGGCACAAAAGTTGGAAAATCCCACCCTCAGGCAGTGAAATGGAAAACCCCGCCCCATGACGGGCAAGGAAAAAAGTCCGCCCTATGGCGGCGAATTGTAAAATTCCGCCCTATGGTGGCGAATTGAAAAAGTCTGCCCTATGGTGGCGAATTGTAAAAGCCCGCCTTAGGGCGGTGAAAATGAAATCCTTGCGCGCAATACTATCGACATCGGTAGCTTACTTAGAATGACGTTGGCAAGATTGTCACCGTCGGCAGCTTATCAGCTGACGTCGGTAGAGAATCCTATATGAAGTTCATGCAAAGGGCGGCAAAATTCACTTGCAGTGCACAAGAAAAAACCCACCCAGCCACCGGAGAAGACCAGCACACAAAACGAGGCAACAAGCATGGTCTTGGTAGATTTGTGATGTCAGCTATAGTGTTTTTTCATGCTTTTCAATGAGGCTTCTCTTGGCTCTTCTACTATAAATACAAGGACTTAGTCATTTTTCTAGAGATCTCCCTGACTTTTGTAAAGAGCACTGCTCTGCAAATTTTCCACCTGAATCAATAAAAATACAGTTTTGCCTCCATCTTGGATTGATTTGATGTGTATGCCCTGAGTATTATCTGTGTTTAGTCATTATCCTCCATGCTTTCACAGGTAATACCAACAGACCAACTATCTATAGGGACCGGTTCTGCAGCTGAAAGGAGAAGAGCAATACTTGAGAAGGACAGAACAGAGTAAGTTGCTTGCAAGTGTGCATTCCACAGCACCTCGGTAAACCTCTGTGATGTATTTTCCATTATAGCCTCCCCCTTTGTCTTAGCAGCCTGATTCCTCTACCAGATGTGTAGAGTGTACTTGCATTTTCCCTAATTCTGAGAGTGGATCTGGAAGGTCACCCCTTTATTTTGGTGTATCACCTCTTTTAGAGTAGGCTGTTTGTTTTCATGCTTTTCTCTCTCCCTTTTCATCCCCCCTAGTATATACCTATATACCTATATTTTGTGTTACCTGAAACAAACAAGATACATCAGAGGGAACTAGCCCATACCTAGAGACTCTCCTCTCCTGCTTCGCCATCCCACAAGCGAGAGAGGAGTTTCCATGTTGCGGGGAGAGGGCATGAATCTATTTTCCTGCTGCAGGGTGCACTTTCCAGTGTCAACAGTTAGTTCATGACACTATGTAATCCATATAAATATGCCATTTTATAAATATTATAACTATAATAATTACTAGAGAAACCCATTGAATATCAAATATTATATAGATGAATTTTTCATTAAGGAATTTTTGTAATTTATCTTCAAAAATTTAGTTAATAATAGGATTCATCCACCTTTAAATTTTAAATATGAGGTTTTAATCATCTTTGATATTAATATAGTGCATGAAAATTTGTTGGTGTATACCTCTTTTATCATGATTGTCCCATGTGAGGGTAGTCTATGCCTTTGAATTGTGGAAGCTAGATCATCTTGTTGTTGAGTTTATAGATAATTGGTTATTAGAATGCCCAAAATTTACATCTAAGGCAAACACAAAACAATGCAAATTTTTATTTTTTTGATGCTTCACTCAAACACACTACCATTAACAAATATATAAGAATCAATAATCTCACAGATATAAAAGGAATAACAATAGGTAAACAACACTTACACTAGCAGGGTTAAATTATAAAACATGTTTCAATCACAACACAATAGAGCTACATGTCAACCTCTTATGAAAACAAAGAATACACTAAAGGATAATACAAATTTATAAATAGATTGAATAACTACAAGCCAATACCGAAGGTCCACAACTTAGGCTCTATAATAGAAGGATTAATTAAACTTGATGAAACTAGATTATGTTCACCATGAGCCCCAAATTTAAACAAAGAAAATACTATCACAAATAGGATATAATAACATATATATCAACACATAATGAAATCATCTGAATGGAAATAGTGAAGTTTTGATTACGTGAACAGTGTAATTCTAAAAATTATGAAAGAACAACCACACCACGACCTCACAAAATGACTTGTATAAAATATGTCATAAATATTATAGTTTAAACCAAAATTATAATTCATATAATTAAGTTAAGGACCACTCATATGAGTCATAAAATAGACCTAATGTAATAACAATGTGAAATGAAAAGTCTAAACCAAACTAGAATTAACAAAAAAAATCTAATTCTCCTAGGAAACTACTAATGAACAAGGTACAAAGAGGGATTACTAAAAATACTAAATGGATCTAAAAAATTAATATAAAATATAACATGAAAATATGAGACTCAAAATTAAATGTTATAACTATCAAACTTAATAAATTATAAACAAAGAAAATTATTCAATATCCTAAGTTCCAAAATAACTTCACAGATTAAATTTGAATAGCACAATTTTTTTGAATGATTTTGGTTTGGAGAAGAGATAAAAATAAATAAAAAATGATAATAAAATATAAAAATTGAAACTTCTGGGTTGATATAAAGGTAAACATAATATTAATCAATCTTCATTTTTGAAGAAACAAAATTATGACAATTTATTTGAGGTCGATTCTAGAGTACCTTCATAGGAAAATCAGCAAGAAGAAAAATTTCCTTGCAAAAGCCTTTTGAAATTGAGGTGCCATTTCAGCTTGGTTGAGCTAAAAATTAATATGGTACTAGAATCAAATTATCTTAACTAGTGATAATTGAGATCTAGACTTAGATATTTAATTTTGACCACTTTAGATAATTTTAAAACTCATTTTCTAAAGGATAACTATAGGTTAAAAACTTGTAGAAATTATTTTACCATTTGAAAAACAAAAATGTAAATTAGAATGTTTAAATTGTTAAATCATTGATATTTTGAATTAGGATTATGATTGAATTATTAAGGCCACCTTCATTTATTTTCAACAAGTGGTGATTACCATCAGGTCATGCTTCTAAGCATATAATAGTTGTTAGTAGTTTTGTTGACTAATAATGGATTATGCCATAATTTATTTATTATAAGATTGATTTCATCAACTTACTGACTTGATTAATTTATTAAGCATTTAAAAATTTAATTGAATCTCTTTTAAAATATTAAAATCCTCTATTTCTTTAATTATTAATTATGAGTACACAACAAGCTGAGTTTGGTAATATTAAAGTTATTATTAAGTTAGGTTAACAAGTCCCATTCTTACTACTACAGTAACATGTAGTTATTTCGAAGAGGTAATAAAAATCAATGTTTATATAAATTCAATCTTACATAAGGACACTAATTCTTGAATTGATTGGCATCTTAATAAAATACATAACCTATACAATTCAAGAGATTATCTAGTTACTAAATAATAAAGGACTCATTTATAAGAACATAATAATCATAAATGATATTACGATATCAAGAATTATTACAAGTTTCTATAACTCATTTAGAATTAATGAAAAACATACCAAAGCAATCACTATAAAATTAAATGTTTACTATTAAAAACAAGGCCTACAACCTTTTCTCAATTGATTTATAATAATTTTCATTACAATATTTTAGGTAGGAACTAATATAATACAACCACTTAATCCACTAAACAATGCTATCAAATAACATTAAAAAATAATCCCACAGTCTACTATATTGGATCTCCTCAACATTCACTATGAAAATAGTTAAATAAAAGGGATCATATTACGCTGAGTAAGAAATTTATACTCCCTAATCCACTTCACAAGGAAATTAGAGTAACCCAAGAGATTTTGAGAGATAAAATAGGCACCAAGGTTCATATATTTGTTTATAATACACACACACACACACACACACACAAAAACAAAAAAAAAAAAAAAAAAAAAAAAACAATCTAAATATTCCTTATTTTTACTTGTTCATATATTTATAAAAATAATAGCTACTCAGAGTGGAGAATCCCTTGCCTATTTGAATCTCTATTCCATTCTCCTTCTTCCTCCATGTCTCTTCTTCTTTCTCCTCCGTCTCTTTTCCTCTTCTCCCTTATCCAATCTTGTAAATGACTCTCTCCTCTTTTTGGTTATCTCTTAAATGAAAGAGATGTTTGTTTTTATTTTATTATTTCCTTTTAGGGTTAGGGTTTCACTCTTTTGTTTTCTTCCCCCTCCCCCTTTTTTTGGCTCATTAGTACTCTAATGGGTTTGTCATTATCATTAATTTATTTTATTTTTAATTGATTATATTTAATATTACCATGAGAAAATAAGTAATAAATAATATTAATTTTATTATCCAACTAGTAATATTATTTAACTATTATTAACATAAAAAGATGTTAACCAAATTGTGTATTTTAATATGTACATAAACTGAGATGACATTAACAAAGACCAATTATTTATTTGTTTTAGTTTATGAATAATAAGTGCATTTTTAAAAATTAATCAACTTCTTTAGAAAAATAGTATTTTAATAGCTATTTATATCAATATTCTTACAAACTTATTTAGATTTAATTAATGTTTCCTAGGCTCAGCAACAATGTTATTATTCTCATCTTAAGGTAGATATGTTGTCGAACACCAAAAATGATACAAGTTGGCTACTCAAGACTAATTTAACATAACAAAAACCTACAAAACGTTCAAGAAAGCTACTATAATAAATACATATCAAATCCTAAGAAGGAAAATGTGTTAATAGTAAAACATTAACAAGGAAACCCACAAAAGGCATAAGTGACCAATACATGAAAAATTAAATTATTTCCAGCATCATGCATACAACTTAGGGTGGTCCTAAAAGAGTCCCAATGAACCTAATTTTAAGTTACCATGATGATAAAAATGAATCAAGACTAACTATTAGCCAAAATACATCTCACTCACACATCATGTACAAGGACATACTTAACAAACCAATCACCTACGTGACAACATAATACCAACAAAATACTGATGAGTCTAAGATGGATATTAAATTTATATTAAGTGGTTGAATTTTTAATATTTCAAATACCTTGGAAAGTGAGTCACTATACTTAATTTCACCCAAAATATTAGATAGGATAAACTTATGTCATAAGAGTTGGTCAATAGTAATGATATCACCACTAGGATCCTCAGACATAATTGTACATATCTGTTTAATGAGATATTTAATGTATGGAAGGGAATTATCTATAATTTTATGCATAATATATACATTTTGTAAAAAATATGAAATTAGTGTGCCTTCATCTAGTTAATAACAAGCTTTGATCAATTGTTAGGATATATGGGTTGGATCCTTAGTCATTTTATTCCATTCCAAGCCAAAAATATTGTTTTATTTTCAATGAGGGATGGGTTGTAGGGTATAATATTATTCCCACTAGAGATGGCCATTATCCATATTGGAGGCTACTTTATTCACCCAATATTTCAAAATAAGTAATTTTCAAGATGAGAGAATACTTAAAATTTTTACTTTGATATTCCAATCAATATAAATTTATTTAATTACCATATCATGTTTTAGAGTAGATCTATTTTTCATTTGATTGAAATTTTGGGTTTGGTAGAGGATTTATAGGTTATTATTCTCCATTGTATCCTTATTCATGACATTGATATTGGCTCCTAAGATAATTATAGTGTTTTGGTTAAGGATCCCTATAAGATACACATCTAAAATTAAGATACCATGATCAAAATATTTAGGAGGAAAAATGTTCCCCAACATAATATCAACCAATTTTTGAACATGTGAACATAATATTAGACAACTATTCAACATGTGAATAATTTCTAATTCTTACCAACTTTTCCTAAGTTTAAATCTTAGATAACCTTGCTATAAATATTTAATGGATTTAAATAAATTTTTATGGAGATATACATTTTTTAATTCCTCCAATCTATAAAACCTCATATGGGGTTCCTTCCTTACATAAGTGAGATGTTTATGAAAATTAGGGTTAGTTGGTATAATTAAACTAATTTATTTCTTTGATTCGTAGTTGGGTTCAATATTAGATGGTGGGAGTGGGCTAGTTATGTGTTTAATTGTTTCTTAGTGGGTCCGTTATTATGAGTGGTAGTATTATGAATAACCTTTCCTAAGCTAAGTGGAACATTGTTTTAGTGTATTATACACATAGGATATGTCACCATTCCATTATTATATACTAGGTAAATTTATATCATGTGGGGATTAGATGTAGGTTTAGCATATAATTATGGTGGGTAGTGAGATTATTAGTTTTGGTTATTAGGCATTAAATATTTTTATGTTGGTGTTTTCTTAGGAAGATAGTGTTTTGATTAGGCCAAGGTGGATTTTCCATTCATTATTATTTACATAGGTTGGGGAATTATTTCCAATACAAATTATGAGATTGTGGGTGCCATGTTTAGCCTTGAAACTACTTCCATTTTTCTTGAAATTGAGTATTTTTATGACTAATTTTAGTTTTGGGTTTGCATTCAATATAATTTATTTCTAAAGAGTCAGTCCATACTAATAATTATGAGCAGCATATACAATTTTTAAATTGAAAAATGAATAGTCTAATGGCATATCTAAATTTGGTGGTATTTGTGATCATGATTTATACTATGCCACATTTAATATCTTATCACAATAATCCTATAATCACATGAAGTAAATTATTTCTAGGGTCTTTTAAATTATACTTTAAACCTTTAAATAAGTAGGTTTACATATACATTATTATCTATTCCTAGGACAATCAAGGTAAAATAATGTTAAAACTTTTTATAATTCTTATTTATTTATTCGTGTGTGAGGGGCTAAAATACTGAACCATGGGTATATTTTATAAAATTTTAACTCTTTTTAATGGTACAAAAATGAATATCTCGAGAGGATACGGATCCTCTTGTTCCATAGATTAAAAATTCTCTAGTATTTTTTTATAATAACTTCCCTACTATAACTTATTTAAATGATTATATGGAAAAGATAAAAGTATCCTTATACTACTTATATTTTTTATAGGTGGTACCTTTGATTTTGATTTTATATAAAATCTTAATCTCCTAGGAAATATTATATGCAAATGATATATCTCACACTACATGCAACTAATCACTCTTCCTTTCTAAGTTATTATACCCTATCATGAAAAGGATGAGTATTTATAATTTACAATTTATACTTTTACATAAATTATATTTAATCTATAAATTAATAACTATATTCTTAGTTCTCTAATAATTTAGCTTTTAAAACCTTCCCTAAAAATGATGGAAAAATTTAGGGGCATACAAACAAACTATCATTAATATGATTGAATAAATAACCTTCAACCTAGGGTGAGAGTTAAAATAGGTAGCTATATAACTTATAAATTATATGAACCTTCATTTAATTTTCAACCCAAGGAAATATGTTTTTTCAAGGAGTTTACATTGTATATGTGACACTAAATTACTTTTTAAAACTAAGTGGAATAACACACTTGATTAAAATTAAAGACTCTTGCATGGAATTCAAATGCTCTTGTATAAATTCAAGAACTTTTTTTGGGAAGGAAATTAAAATAAAATAAACACTATCTTTGAAATACAAATTATAGTAAATTAAATTTTAAAGGTGAAATTCTAATATAGATTGGAAGATTACAAAAAAATGGAATTGGAAGGACACACAAATAATTGATATAAATACATGAAATTAAATTAGTTTAAATGAAGTTGAATATGATAATGAAATTACACATAATTGCAATAATTTAATTTAAATCAAAATTTCACACAAAATAAAGCAAATTAACTAATGAATGAGAAACTTGGCATCCAAATCCTTACAAGTGGGTCTCACCTCAATTGGATTAGATCTCAAATTCCCTACTCCTTAATATAGAATAAAATAAAATAAAGTGGTATTACTTATAACATATTTTTAAAAATAAAGCAATTTATACATGACTATTAAAATTTAGATTTAAAGCATTGCAATTTTATTTTCTAATTATTTATCATCCAAATTCTAGATTATACATCCTTCCTACAATATGTAACTCTTTTCTATATAGAGGAGGTAGGGGTATTATTAAATAATGTGAAAATCCTATGAGTTAAAAATTCATTATTAATATAAACTAAATAAATAGAGAATAAAAATATAACTATCATATATAATGTGAAGACAACCAAAAATTGTTTTAATTAGAGCATCATTGAGTTACAATGGTTTTACAACTTGGAAAAAAAATCCTTCATGCTTATGAAATATATGTGATGTGGTTGTAAATAATATTTGAACCTAACCATTCCTAATTAAATAGAAGCCATATATATCCTTTTTTATATGATGACAAAACCAATTGTTATGGATGGTCAATGCTTCCTTATTCTAGCCAATAGATGGCTATGGGTGACTCTAACATGGTAGCTATAGGTTAAATAACATATACAAACATTAATATGCATCATATTTATCATTGATAATAAAAAAAAATCAAAACTAGTAAATCATACTAAGAAATCTATAAATAACATATTAAACTAAAATCAACTTTTTCTATATACCATTTACATTATATTCTCTTGTATAAACATATCATGAGTTTATGGAGTAATAACATGTAAAACAAAAAAATTATAAGGAATAATTAATGATAACATGGGGACCATTTCTATGCCTCATCAGTTATAAGTGAGCATCAAAGTGTTGATTGTATGACACTTAGCATAGAAGCTACAAGGTATGATAATTAAGCACAAAAATACATACTTATAAAGAATGTGAAGACTTAAATTTGAACAATAAACTTGCGTTATTTTTTAGATAAAATCAAACCTAATTATTCCATGGATTCCCTTTTATATTGTAATAATGGCATTTATAGCCCTATTATAATCTACTGAAGTTTAAAATTGTACCATGTCAAGAAATCACTTATTAATAAGTTTAAAGTGGAATAATACCATCTTAACCATAAGGGACATGATAACCATAAAAATATATCAAATGAATGGATAATTTAATTATAAACTGGGTTTTAAAAACAAATCTAACAACTTAATAGATCTAGGTGATTTCAATTACTAATATACAATATTATCAATCTAAGAATGAGACAAGCTATCAAAAATTTGCATCAAAAGTATACTTAAATTGGGTGTTGTATACACAAAATATTTTTAAAATTTATGATTTATTTATTTTTTTATCTTGTAATAACATATCAAGTTTTAATATCTCTGATTGCACACCTTAAAGATACATTGGGAAAGGGGTGGGTAGACCATTGGTTCTTTGCATGATCATTGTTTAATCATATCATTTATAGTATTTGTATATCTTACTTAGAGTGTATATCGATTTACCTCCTATGATGTCTCATTGAAATACTAAAATGAAATGTGGCTATCTAAAATCCAATAGGACCCACCAAAACCTAGAATTTTCATTATATCTCTTATAGGTCGAAAACCACTCTCAAACATCCTAAGAGTATATATATATATATATATAATATAAATAAAATTATAATAAACTATATGTCCATGCCTAAATATTAAATTATAATGAAATGTGTATTTTATATATATTTCTTATCTCAACACCTTTCATGCCTTAATATCGTATGAAATCTCCCTTTTCAATTACCCCTATCTAGGTCAACCACTTCTACTACAAATTCATCCTAGTTAACCTTGTCACTGATTATTTAATACTAAGTTGGCCATCCTATATAGGTTCAGCCATAATAATTTTCTACTAAGTTGATGACCCATCACAAGGTCAACCAACTTTCTATTTATGACTATTTCCCCTACTCGATTAGCCATGGCTGACCCAACTGAATATATTGTCCTACTGGGTTAGACATGGCTAACCTAGATGAAAAATTTATGGCATATTATGAAGCTAGGTTGGATAGGCTATCTTATTTCAATACCAAGAAAAAAATTTCTAGATGACCTTGTTGGCTAAAATTATATAAGGGATTAGTAATTATACATTATTACAAATAGAAGTCTCATTTCAATACAATAGATGAACATTCATTTTCACATCTATACAATTTTTAATTTTGATAAATTTACATTTGAAGGAGTCATTACTTAATATTTTACTTAGAGGGAAGATAACTTATCTTATGGGAAGTCTTAGATGTAAAGTAGGAGTATTTTATCCTAGAGATGATCTCTATAGTTTTATCCTTACAATCCACAAAAACCTCTCACAAATCACTATTAGCCAAAGGAGAGATTAACAATCGATAAGTTCACCTAAGGTAAGTATTCCTAAATGTTGATAATTCATTTTATCAATAAATATTATATATATAATATGTTTTGAATGTATAACTCCTTGCTTAGATTACCTTTTTACTTAAACTTAGTATAGACATAAGGTTTTATTTTCTTTCCATCTTCCACACTAAGTTATATATGCCCCCATTTCCCTACCATGATCCCTTGATTTTTGTGTTTATTTAACCATCCCCTTTTGTGCCACAATATTTGGTTAGCACTAGATTATTTTTATTTTATGTACTTATACCTATCTATGGTTATTGTATACTGTGATTTTGCTAGAGGCTTTGGAACCATATCCTTTGGTGTTTTGTGGTGAGATATCCCTTGTTTAGGTTTAATAAATAAATTTTTTTCATGCTCTTAATATAAATTGTAATAGATTTTAGTTGATTACCTTATCCAATCTTAGATTTAATCTCAGATAAATTATAGATCTATCTTAATTTGATGCATAAATTTATTGAACCTAATGTGAATCTAAACCTTATAGTCAACTAGGTCATCTTGGTCAACTCAGATTTATCTCCTATTTTTATATTTCCTTTTATAGTTAACTAAGTCACACTAATCAACCTAGTCATTTTATCTATTCACATATTTAGAATCAATAATCAACTACGTTGCACTTGTCAACCTAGTTATATCCTCTACTTTCATGGTTTCATCTACAACAAACTAGGTCACATTGGTAGACTTAGGTTTTTTTTTTTTTTAGTTTATAAATTTTTACTTATAGTTAACTAGGTCAGGTTCATCAACCTAGTTCATTTTTACAATATTTTTTTTAATTTTCATCTAGCAAGGTTGCATTGGTCGACCTAATCTTATTTTACTATATTTAGTTTTTAGTTTTCTAATAGACTAAGTTAACCTAGTTTACCCCATTTAACCTATGTGTTTTTGATATTTTTGGATTTAAAGGACTATATAAATACTATATGACCTAATCAATAATCAATACTTTAACATTATCAATCAACCAAATTGATATGGTTAACCTAGTTATATTGTTAATGTTCATTCTAATTAGCATAGAATGTAATTTATATCAATTATCTAAATTTTTCATTCATATTTTTTTTATAGAATTACTAAATATATAAAATTTATACTCTATTTTTTTATAGTTTTTAATTTTATAAAATTATATCACATAATCAACTAATTCAACTTGGTCAACTTAGTTTTGTGTTTGTTTTCCTTTCTAGTCAACTAAGCTGACTTAGATGACTAAGTTTTATGTTTGTTTTCCCTATCATTCAACTATGTATACTTGGTTGACTTTGTTTTATTGTTTATTTTTCCTACCAATCAATTAATTTGACCATTTGAATTAGATTTGTGATTTTTTTACCTATCCAAAAAAATAAGTTGACTCGAATGACCTAGTAGAATTTTTAATAATTATTTTTATTGCTTTGTATTTAAAGTAATGTTTAAGTACTAAGACCTTATTTAATTTTAGATGATAATTCCAACCAACCTAACCTAATTTTCAAATTTATTGTCCAATATTGAACTAGGTTAGCCTAGCTAACCTAGATACATAATATACCATAACTCTATCAATTGTGTCAGTCATGACCAACCTCGTAAGAAAAAATATTAAATTGGGTTGGCCATGGGAAACCTAGTAGGAAAAATAGTTATAAATAGTAATATGGTGAACCCTATTCTTGGTAATTAACTTAGTATAAGAGTATTATGTCTGACCATGTATAAGATGGTTAACTTAGTATGAAATAGTAGGTGATAGGGTTGACCAGGACAACTTTGTATGAAATTTGTCTGAATTAGTTAGGGGCTATTGAAAGAGAGATTGATTAATGGATTAAGGTATTAAAAGTGCAAAAATAATCAATATTTATAATAAAAATTTAAGTATAATGGGCATATGATTTTTTTTTACTTTAAGTTTTTGTATTCAAGATAAATGATAGGCTTTTTTTGAACTAGGGACCCTTACCCTAGAAGAGAAACATAAAGCTAAGGTCAAATCAACCAATTATAAAAATTCACTCTATAAAAAAAGACTAAAGAAAGATATCCAAAGAAAAACTAAGAAACAACAAGAAAATGACCTCAAATGCCAAGATTTTCAATAATAGTTGCTGCCTAAATAACAAAAACAAAACAAAAAAGAGACCAACTAGGAATCTCCCATGACAATTTTTTATTAGATATGAGAGACATTTCCAAGGTTTTTAAACCTTGATTAACTTTTCATTTATTTCTATGTCTAATATTTTTCCATTCTCCTTCCTCCTTAGGGTTTGGAAAAATTAGAATGGAGATATCCAAAAAACTATTTGATTCTATGTTTGCATTGAATCAAACACTCCTTATCTTTCTAATAGAAAATGAGATGCTAGATCTTAACTAATCTCTACATTTCCACTAGTTATCTCATATAACATAAAAACCTCACTTCCTTGGTCATTTCTTCACAACATATTGTTTTATTTTGATGATTCTTCTCCTCTTCTTATACGTAGATCTCTAAATCTAATCCCTCATTATCACTTCCACTATCCTCTATAGCTAGAAATATATTATGTTCAATTTTTGCATTTTCCCACCATGATGCCATCTTCTTAAATTTAAAAATTGGGAAATCATTCATAAGATGCCCTATTTTGAAACATATTCTATACCTAAAAGGGATTCCTTCAAATTCCAGGGATTATATCCATTTTTTTATCCCCCACCCATAGTTCTAATTGAGAAGGTAAATCTTTAGAAAATTTTTCATAAAAAAAATATGGGCATATGTGGAATTTCCCTTAATATTAGTAAATTTTTTAGTGGTCCAAAAATTGCCTATTTTATTTCCAATGGCTAAAAACACCAAATCATCCCAAAACTAGTAAGGAAGATTTGGAAACCTAATCCAAATCAGTTTAAAATTAAAAATTTTAATATGGACATTAAAATCTAGAAGACATGGTTTTACCATCAGGTGTGTTTATCCCAATCCCAAAATATGTCATTAAAAGCAACCTCTTTATCTACTACAAAATTAAAAATCAGAATAAAAAAACCTCTAGAATAGGGCCAAATCATATTTTACCATCCACCCTAGATTTCCATCTAGTTGAGATCTACTCATGTAAAGCTAGTAGAGTCAACCATAACCTTTTCAACTTAAAAATTAGTCCCTACGTAATTATCCATTATTACCTTGTAGTATAACTTCCATATTTTGTTTATCAAATATAATAATATGGGTATCCTTTACTAGAATCATAGGAGAGCTTTTAGGTCCTCCCATAGCCTCTACAAAGGATCTTCTACCTGATAACTATCTTATTTTCTAGTCTCTAGGTTTAGACTATGTTTTTTCCTCTAATGGAATTGGATTGACCCTTCCCTATTTCCATCCTCCTATTGTCTCAAAAATATTCATAAAACAATGAATACTCCATAGAATCAAATGTCCCAGATGTCCATGGGTTTGACCAACTACTTAAAATCTAGGATTTCCATCCATTAGCCTCTAATATATTCTAAATCTACCTCCATTTGGTAGAAAGGGTCCAATGACCTACTTTCCTCTACCTTTCTCAGCTATGATGATAGGGACAATATCTCTCTTCTCCCCTGAATCTATAGATAGAGCCCTCCACTTCTATATGTTAGATAATGAAACAATTGGTATGTCTTCATACATGCATGAAATGGCCCAATAAAATTCAAGAATTGTTAATATATTATATAATAGAATAATGCATATCACCCACTACACACCCTACCATGCACAAGTCATCAAAATGGTCCTACACTAGGTGAGTAGATAACCCATAAATGGATCAAATCAATGAGATATACATATTTTAGGATGACCAATGCTGTAATTCAATAGATAAAGAGGTTTCTTAATGGAAGATACACTATTCAATGGGTATTAGTGTGTGGGTCCAAACATTGAACCTTGAAATGGCACTCAGTTTCACCATTTAATTGCCTAGGGATCCTCAACCTAGTACAAACATATGGTAACCCTAAATGGTAATGATTTGGTAGCTCATTAGGTAATGATATTTACTCCAGACTCAGATAACCATCACCTATTTACTTATCTAGGTTGAGATTCAACATAATAGCTAGACAACTTTTGGCTAAGTTTAGTTATAGTCTTGATAACAAGAAGGTAATATAATAGGTACAATGGGTCTAAAAGAGGGTGAAAAAGGTACCAACAAGCCAAGATTTAGCTTATCCAACCATATAAAATTCAAGGGACAATGAGTAGCTAACATTAGTCCATCACCAAGGTCACCTAATTATAAAAATTATGAACATAGAACCTTATGTTCTCATAATTAAGGGTGGGTTCAGGTTTTTTCCCCAAAAAACCATGATACCATGATTCATAATCTTAGGGGTTATATAACCCATGCTCCATCACTTCATGAATTCCATCCCACCACATACAACACATATGTAGAAATAATTATAGTGGAATGAGATATCCCAATTCCTAAATGCCAATATGAATTCTTGGTGTCCACTAAGCCATAATGTATATGCATACGGAGGTCATATCATCCCTAATAGTCCCACTATGAAAGTATGAACACAACCAAATAAATTATTAAATAGTACAAAATGAACACCAATTGTTAAGGTGTACCAACATTAGTTATGATACCTGATCAGAATGTTGTTAATGAATTCCCAACCAAGGGTCCTCATACTAGAAGTTTATTCCAACTCCTTGAATTAATAATAATAAGTTATTTAAACCAAAAAATAAATGATTCATTGAATGATAATTCATCCATTAGGCTAATTACAATGCCATAAATCTATACCAGCTTTAGGTTTATTAATGAATAACCAATTATCATAAAGGTATTGATTGTACATGGCCAACTAGGCATACCAAAAGCAATGTACCAAAATAGAATACGTTGAATAAGAATTACTAATCTATAATTCTAGATAATAATAATTTATTAAGGTTAATTTCATTTAATCTTATGTTAAGAATAACCCATATAATCAACTTGCTAGTTAACTGTGGTTTCATGCTTTCACTACCCATAAGGCATATTCATAACCAATTATCATGCTTACACTCACACCCTTAAATTATAATACTTGATTCATAGCTTGTCAGTTTGTTAATGCTTAACATAACATTAACAAAATTTGAATGAATTGCATTATTATACTTTATTAGCAAGAGTAGTATTATAAGGACAAGGGAATCCATTTAAATAGTTTCATGAATTAATGTGGGAATAAAAGCTACTAAAAATATCATCATGGAACAAGTTTCCATAAGACCATAGTATAGTGATTTTACAATTATGAATTTCAATCAATTAATAGCATGATAAGGATTTAATAACAACATATATGTATGAATGCATGTAATAAATATATAAACTTAATTGATTAATCAGTAAGTGTTTACGAGATTAAGGTTTCCAATATGTATAATTACATAATAGGAATGCTTCAAGCACCCCACAACATAACCAACAGGACAATGGAAAGAATAATCTTCTCAAATACATATTTTTATAGATGTGGTTAAAAAAGTAACATAAACACATGTATAATTATTCCATCCATGATTATTATAGTCTCATAAGCCAAACCATATGGGTAATCCTCCTCAAATGAGATAATGCTAAAACTTGAACTTAACCATACTCATGGTTGAATCACCATTATATACAACTTGTAATGTAACATAATTAATACTAAAGAAGGATGTCATCCAAGAAAAAAAAAACACTAATGGATATAATGGGTGATAGCTTCTATGTATGAATGTAAATACAAGCCTGAAGGCAAAAACACAATGAAACCATTGTGCTATCCCACAAGTATAAATGTTTGAATCATGAATACAACATAACATGTGACAACTAAAATATTTATTGCATTAAAATAAAATTAACCAACAAGTTATCATTCTTAAACCCTTCATGGGTTACAAATGATGAATATGTCCCTTAAGCAAAGAATAAAGATAAACAAGAAATCAGACTTCCCAAGGGAAGAGCCAAGTTACAAAATAATCCTTACACTGAAAGGGTGAAATAATGTGTTAGCATAATGTTGGAAATGTGAATATCATCCCTAGAGATCATTCCAGAAAATAAATTCTACTTTAAAGATATAAGCCCAACAAGAGGTGAAACAAAAAAAAGAACTTAATTCCACTTTAACCAATCATTGGTAGCCCATAATACACACTATTTTACCATTTTTTTCAAAATAATAATACTCAATACACTACTATATAAAAATTCTAATAAATTATAAGAATGTAACAAAAGAAGTATTTCATAATACAAGAATCAACCATGTACATAGCAAGAATATAAATGGATATAACATTACCAATAGAGTTTCAATTATCATCACATTATAACTAGTCTGACAATTCCATACAACTCATTTTTCCCTCATGTAAATTTGACCATCAAAGTAAAATAACATAATTGGAAGTACATGTCAACTAATTTTACTCATGCATAATATGAAACCTCAAACATTTCCATCCACCAATAAGGGAAAAATAATGCTAAATGTAAGATATATGAGCAAGGAAAATATCAATATTACCACTTATCTTTACAAGAACAAACTCTCGACACCATCCTTTCTCAAAATTTAAGTTTGAATATAAGAATTAAAAATAAGGATACAATAAAATAAATCTCAACATTTCTTCATAAAATAGATTGTACCTCACCATACAAAAGCACAACTAATTAGCTATACACTTGTTTTCTTCCTTTCTTTCTTGCATACCCAACCATATAACCTATAAAAACCATAAGATAAACAAGTTCCCACTCAAATTAGTTAACATTATATATTAATAGACATTACAACATGTTATAGATGCATAATAGGAAAATCATCCTATATGTTACTTTGTAGTTTTAATTTTCATAGTTGACAATTAAAGCCAAAATCCTATCATGTAAGGAGTAAACATAACTCAATAGGAAATATAGGAATAACACTACTTTTTTAAGGGAATTTTATGCCAATAGGATATAGTATTACATGTGGAGTCATATGAGGAGGTCTCATACACTACAGAGGGATACAACTAGGATATCATCAGGAATGTTAGGCAATCAAATGTAATTATACTTACTAAATTTTATGCACAAGAAGAATATCCAACATGGTAATGTATATCAATTATTTGATAACTAACCATATTAGTTTTCCTTTCAAGTGGTAATTTCAAGTTTTGGAAAAAAAATTGTGTCACTAGAAACATATACAAAAATGCATATAGATCTTACAAACCAACCCTCAACTTTAATGATGCAGTAATTAAAATTTACCAATATATTATAACCCAAAAATTATTTTAGCTATAACCACATTATCATTTTGGCCTATTTTATTTGATCAACCAACCAACTCATTTTTAAAACCCAGAACATACTAAGAATTTTTTCATGTAAATTTCACCCATATAACCCTCCTACACTTAGATGCAGTATAGATCAGTGTGGGTATGGTAAAACATACCAAAATGGGTGTATGCCCTAACAAGATTTTCAAAAGAGATTTAAAAAACTAAAATAAAATCTATTTACCAAAATATAAAAAATAAATGGATTCACATGCCTAAAATGCGTAAATGTAATGTACTTATTTAAATATGGACTCCCCTTATGCTGCCATATTGGAAACAACTCTATTATTTTCATATTAATTTCTTGCCATTTCTCTCTCAATCCCAACAAATTCATTCAAAAATGTAGGCCTACAAACCCTTGTTATTTTTCTCTAAATATCCATCTCCATATTCCCCTCCACTCTCTTCACCATCCCTTTTCTCTTAGCAGTCAGTGGCTAAAAATAATGGCTAGGAAAATGCCATCCTAAAACCCTAGTGCCAAAAATCCATGCTAAAAACTAATTCTTTCAGGTCCATGATTACAAGGAAATAAAAATATAAAGTTCCACCCAGAATTCGAACTTGCCTTAAAGAGGAGACATAGATTTATTCATTTTTTCATGGAAAAAACTAGAAATGTAGGTCTAAAAATCTTATTATTTTATCCAATACACTCCTCTTAGCTTGGTAGCATATGCAAATTTGAAATTCCCTATTCTCCCCAATTCCTCACACTCAACACTTCCCTTTCTTAAGAGTCCAACACCATCACCCAAAGGGGGGACCAACCCTTGAAATAAATTAAAATGATAGCCCATCTAATTTTATGGCCAAGGGAATAAAATGAAGAAATAAATAAATTTTCACCCAATAGTTGGTGTACATTAAATAGGAAGCATAGATTCTTTCATACATTTTCTATTTCTATATAAACTTGTGTGTGGCAAGTAACCCACATGGATCAATAATTAAGGGATGGAGGCAAGGTTTTCTTATTTTATTATTTTCCCACATAGGCATATAAATAACATACTCTTCCCATTTGGACTCATGAGGCTCATGGCCTAGGTATCACCTGATTCTCCCTAAGCAATAATTATCAACATTTAAAAACCTTTTTTTTTAACTTGCTATCCTTCATAGGTATTTTAATGACACCCTAGCCCCTATACCATAAAAAATAACAAAGATATAAAAAAAATACTTTCAATGCACAATAGAATGTATTAAGCCTAAAACAACCCAATACATCATCCCCCCAAAACTATTTTACAATACGAGACTTAAAACAATTAATAATTAAATAATTAAAAATCCTTATATAAGTATATATCAAGCCAAGGTTAAACACTCCTCAGCCCACATCAGAGATAAACTTATAATTGTATGTGTAACTTAACATCTTGCATTAGCTTTCCAAGCCTAAAATAAAAAGAGATTCATTTTGAGCATATACATGTACATATGTATATATGTAAAACATATATAGGCCCCTTTGTCACACACACACACACACACACACACACACACACACACACACACACACACACACACACATGTATGTATGTATGTATGTATGTATGTAATATATATATATATATATATATATATGTATGTATGTGTGTGTATATATATATATATATATGTATGTATGTATGTATGTATGTATGTATGTATGTATGTATATGTATATATATATGTATATATGTATATATAGATATATATATGTATATATACATATATACATACATATATATATACATATATATATATATACATATATATATATATACATATATATATATACATATACATACATACATACATATATATATATATATATATACACACACACATACATACATGTATGTATGTATGTATGTATGTATATGTATATATATATATGTATATATATATATATAGACATATATATACATATATATATATACACATATATATACATACATATACATACACACACACACACACACACACACACAGATATATACACACACACACACACATATACATACATACATACATATGTGTGTGTGTGTGTATTCATATTTATATAAACATATAATATTATATAGATCATTGAGCTCATAAGGAAAATATTGAGTCAATTCTAACCATAATCTAAACTATAACATATAGGGACTCAGCAACCTGATTACACAATAGTGCCAACTAGTAGGGTCATGACATCCCCCTCCTTAAGGTGGAGCTATCCTAGTGACATACCCGTAACCAAGAATAATGCTATGCTAAAAATATATTTTTATCTCTATTTTTATAAAATGAATAAATATTAATATAAGAAACAAATAACTCAAGAATATAAATAACCATATTAATGAACTTTATCAATTAGTATAGATTTAATAGTCATACTTACTATGCACTTATTTAGTCTCAAACCCAAACAAGAAATATTATCATACTCTTACCTTATTGGTATAACCAATAGAGTTAAAAAACACACATTATGAGTAATTACATAGCCTTACCTTAATGAAATCCATATTCTACCTCTAGGATAACCATTCCTTTAGTTAAACTACACTAGAAAACCATCCTTTTGACTGGGTTTCCTTTTGTAAAGCCAAAGTAAGCAACATGAGGTGTTGCACACACCTAAACTAGCCATGGAATTTTTCATTGATGAAACTCAAATGTAAATATAAATCCATATTTTGTTTCTTACAAGGCCATGATTCTACTCAAAAAACTTTAACACTTACAACAATAAGTTTTTATAGCTTACCCTTACCCATACCTCTGTAATTTTATCAGTGAACTATTGTTTTTAGTGTAGTACCAATGAATTTTACCTAATTTCCATCCACCTGTGTAGCTATACAATCAATGAATTCATTCAATAACATGTATCATAGGTTGTAATTATCAAATAATAGAAGAGTTTTTTAGTACTCTTTAAACCATAAATTCATAGTTGTTTTCCAAAATAAAATAAATATATATATGAGAATTCCATTGTAACCATGAACTCATGACCATAATTTAGATAGAAAAGTGATTTTTGGTATAATTTTCCCTCACTATGAGGAATCATTATCATAAAATCATAAACTTCAATAAAAGTTACCCAAAAGAAATCCAACATATTTTCAGAAAATCCTTTGATTTGAGGTGTTTTCTTCCACAACATTCATGTTATATAAAAATGTGTGTGTGTGTGTGTGTGTGTGTAAACTCTTAATTTTATATCATTCTATATAATGATGAATAACACAACATCTATACAAGTACGTAGCATTCCCACCACCTAAAGTATGCTTTGTGCA
>JARHVA010005839.1:892500-930000 GCA_037957365.1 Torreya grandis
CCCTTTCACATTGAGGCAAGAAATGTATGATTGGTTATAAGAGTTGGCACCTAGTTCTATTACTAGTTGGTGTGATCTTGAGGAACATTTTTATTTTTTTTTTGGTCTAAATATTGATGTTCATGATTTAAAAAATAATTTAACATCTTCTATGAGGTTATCTATAATAGGTATGTTGGATATGAATTGTATAAAAGCTGTCCAAAGAGGAAGCTTGTTACTATGCCCAAAAAATAATAGCATGAAAGGAATTCCTTTTAATCTAGGCACTGTGCACAAAGAGGAGGAAGAAATCCCAAATGAAGAGCGTATTGTATCCATCAACAAAAAAATTATAATGTTACTATAGAAATTGAGATACAAAAAACAAGAAGAGGAATTCCTCAAGCTATGAGAATTGGATCATATTCATTCCATCACTATATTTGATGAGATAATTGAAGAAGGAAATAATGATAGTGAGGAAAGTGTCAATTTAGAAGACTATTGTCAACCTTCATAGTAGCTCTATGAGATAAATATGATTAGGTAGAAGATTGATTACTTTTCCTTGAAAAATAAGATATTATCTCTAAAGATGGTGTGGATGAATCTTATTATTAGTAGTTTACAGTGAAATCTCTATTAGAAAACTCATTTGATGATTATATTCCTTATTTGTTATCCTCTAATCAAGCAAGCTTCAATGTTGAGATTTTAGATTATGTTATGCCTAAGGCAAGTACATAGTTTTATCATGAGGTAAATGAAAAAGTTATGTAAGATTTCCCCAATCATTTTGATTCTACATCTATGTTCCCTTTCAATGGAATTAACTCACATAGATGCTCATGCCTCGATTTAATAGAAGTTGAATAAAATTTAGTGCCTAATTCTAATGTGTAGGAAACTAAGGTTGATTATGTGATTGAGTAAAAACCCTAGTGTGTGTGGGCATAAACTTCATTTGACATTGAAGTAAATACATTTGATTACACATATCATGCCCCTGAAGTTGCATATCATCTAGAGCATAACTATTCAAAAGAAGCAGATTAGTCAGATGATAATAATCAAAGTTTCAATTGAAAAGAACAAAAGTAAAAAAATCAACAAAAGGTAGTGGATGGGATGATGCCTTTAGAATTAATCTCTCACTCTTGAAATCAGAAATAGTGAGCCCTAGGTAAGCAAAACTTTTATTCATATTTTGAAATTTCAAGAGTTGATTAATTCAAATATTGAAGGTCACACTCAAAATAAGAGTTTAAACAAAGTTTTGGAGGAAAATGTTGTTCATGATTATACTTATGATTCTGATTCTCTCATTATAGACCTTTCCCATAATGAGGTCATAGAGTATGATGACTTTCAAGACTACAGGTTAGATTTAATATCCATCTTAGGAGACACTTTTGAGGATTATTTATTTGAACTAGGTTCTCCTACTAATGTCAGTATATATTATGAAGTTTTAAAACATGTCAATTCCCAATATATTGACCCATTTTTAAGCTTAGATAAATCTAAGCAAGATTGGCTATGCTTGAGGCCTTCATCTTAGATAAATACAATTATTGTAACTCATGACCCTTCCAATTCTAATGATTATTGGTCTGATTTTGCCTTTAAGCCATGTAATATTTTTTGTGATTACATATCTCATGTATTTTCTCTAGAATACATGAGTAATAATGGTGAGTTTTTAGAACATATATGTCATAGGGAGGATTTTTTTGTTTATTGTGCCTGGGATGTCCCAATGAGTAACTTTGTTTTTTTGTTTTACAATATGAGGGAAAGGCTCAAAATTCTACTTAATGAATACAAGGATGTCCCTGCCTATCTTAAAACTTTAATGGGAAAAGCCTTGTTATTACCAAAAAGTGATAAATATACCAAATAGAGTTTCCAAGTCCATCCCCCATCTTTTTTGGGTTTTATTTAGAGTAGTAGTAGGTTAAGTATCTTTTTTTTAGTTCCTTGCTTTTATAGATTAGATTTTTTTTGCTTTTCTAGATTAGTTTCTTGCTTTCTAGATTAGTTGTTTTTTTTTACTTTATTATTCAATTGTAATTGTGTTTTATCTTAATATAACCAAGTTAAAATCCAAAAAAACTGAGCTTATGACTTTTAAGAAATAGGAAAAATTAAAATCTAGACACTTTGGGACTAGTTTATAGATTAGGTGTATTTCTATGTTTTTTGAGTGTTTAGGATGAAGGTTGGTAATCATAGATTATTATGAATGGTATCATAATTGAGTAATTTTACCACTAATGTGGGAGTTTCTCTTGGAGTAATTCATTCAAATTTATAAAAAAATTTCTTGTTTTAGTGGGTCAAATATACTTATCACATCAAATGCCTATTGGAAGTGATAATTCTAGGTATAGGTGTAGTTGGTAGGGATGTTATAGTAATGATTTGTTTTATAATTAGACCATCTCATTGGGGTTTTAGCTCTTCTCTTTTCCTTTTAAGAATAAGATAAGAGTAAAAAAAATATAAAAGAATAAAGAACCAATAGGTTCAAAAGATCAAAATAAAATCAAAAGGATCGCATGATGAAATAAAGTCAATGTACCATGCATCATGATTAAAAAATTAATGGAAAGAGAAGGAGAAAGAGACCAAGGTATCTTTTTTATGGCTATGGATGCCTAGATGGTAGTATACAAATGCTTGATCTCCCCTTATTTTTTAACTTTAATAAATACTAGAACAAAACCTACAGCTTCATCAAGCCTTTGAAAAACTCATCACAATTGGGGTTAAATGAGCTACACATTTTAACACACATAGATCCAATAAATTAGAAGGAAATTATATTGTGTGAATTAACTATAGAGTCTCTTTCATATTTATAATTTAAGTATTCTTTGGTGGCACACTTCATCATTGATTTGAGATTACAAACTAGAGTTATGAGTTCTTGAATACTTAGGAGTATTCCCCCTATGGGTTGCCATGTGTTGTACCCAACATCCCATCTTTCTTTATGGAAATTGAGACACACTTTTTTAGACTATAATCTTGATTTTTATCCCCTCTACTATCTATTTATATGAATTTTGGGAAAAATATTGATTAGTATTATGTTTTCATAGGCTAAACTCTTTTATTCTATCAGGTTCATTCTATTACGTTTATGTTTATAGAGCTTATTATATTAGACTTATCTTTTGTCTAGTCTCTTTTCTAGGGTGTGTTTTTTAGCATCTATTATTTTCAAAACTTATTATATTATAACATATGCAATTTTTCCTTTCAAGTTTAATTTTTAAGGTTTTTTTTCTATTACCTTGGTTGACTAATTATTTATGAACTTATTCCGTTGGGGAAATTTTTATAAACATTTTGTCTGAGAGCCTTTGCCCTTCGTACTTACCCTTTAAACATTTTATCTAAGAGACTTTACCCTCTAGACTTACCTTTTAGATTTTATGAATTAGATCCTTTGATACTTTTGTCATGGATGAAATGCCCTATGAAGTAGACCATTTATATTTATTCTTGATCAGAATGACCCTTAAGCCTTAACCCACCTACCCTTCAGTCTTTTGTAAATATCCTTCAGGAATTTTGTCTTGGGCCATTTCCTTGATGAAAAATACCATTCAAAATTTTTGTCATTAGATATTTTTTCCAACACAAATTTTTTGAAACAATTCCCCAAAGTAATCTTATTAATACAATTTTGCTAAAATAAATGACCCCAAGGGCACATACCCTTTGGGATTTGTACAACCTACCATTTAGGACTTTATGCTGGACCCTTTGCCATAATTTAGCTACCCTTTTAAACTTTTATCCCAGGATTTTTCCCTTTAAAACCATTTATTTAAACTTTTTTTTGAGACATCATTCCTTCTACTTTTTTGAGACCATCCCTTCAACCCATTCCTTTAGACCTTTTATCCGAGAGCCTTTTCCATTTAAGACCTACCCTTCAGGAATTTTGTCTCAAGTAATTTTTCCCTTTATTCCAATTCATAAGTACTTTATGTATTTGACATATTTTATAATTAAAATTACCCTTTGGAATAATTGCTTAGGACATTTTATTTGAGAGAATTGGGTCTTTGGGAGAATTATTGTGAACATTTTGTTTGAAATAATTCCCCTAGATGGAATTCTTATAGACTTCATGTCTTAGACATTTTTTCTAATGAAACTAGGGTCTCCACAACAATTCCTTTACACATAAATCCCACAACATTTCCTCCATAACAATTGCCCTGACCAAAATAATTGAAATAATAGACCATGATCCCCATGAAATTGCCAAGTGTCATCCATATAGTTATGTACTTTATTTTATATATATATTAATTCAATTTTTCATTTATGTTTTATAGGATTGAATCTATAAAATATAAGTGTTTAACTTATGGGAAGTCAAAAATTCAAGCACCAAGATCTATGGTGTGCATTAACTCGCATACTAAAAATTGATGTTGCATTATCAAGAGTGGAAACAAATGGTTATCTAAATTAAGCATGGTGGTGATAAGTGTCACCCTCATGGGAAGATTTAAATAATTTTTATTTCAAAATCTCTATTGGAGTGCCAAGTGGAATCATTGTAGGAGCCCAGTACCCAGAGATCTAATGGTATGTGGGAACCTAGAACATGAAGATCAATGGTGTAAAATCAATAAATAATTTTCAAAGGTATCAAGACAATAGATAATTTTCCACATGGTTTAAAGGTGATAATCAATTGAGTGTGTTTTTTAAAAGAGCCCAAGAAATTGACATAGCTACCAAATGGCATGCTTGCATTCCATCTTGCATAGAGATCTAACGATGTGAGTCCTAGGTGGACTTTTCATAGATCCAAACTCAGTGAGAGGCATGAGCAACATACAATGTAAAATTATTTTTATTTATTCATATTTTTACTAGTTTTAATGGATTTATAAGTGGTACCTATCTTGGACATATGGCTGATTTCCATTTTGAAGGTGACTAGTCTAAAAGATCAACAAAGTTTTTATCATAACTTATAAAATGAATCATGTACGATTTTGGTAAGTGGCATATATTTTTAATTTTTACATTTAGTTCATGTCATAATTATAAAAATATCATCTTCATCTTTATATGCATGCACATGTTACATAGCTTTTGGAAAGGCTATTTTAAACTGATAACTATAAATAGACTCTTATACAATTTTGAACAATTGTTATAACTCATGTTATGACTACCACATGTAATGAGATTCCATGAACTTGGAGGATGAGGTGCCCCCTTCCCTAAGTCAATAAAAAATTGTTATCCAACTTAGGTTTTTTGTTAGAGAATTTTGGAATACATGAATAATATCAGTTTTAATCATCGATGAATGTGTTCATGTATTTTCTTTTAGATTTATTTGTAATTAGTTATTACTTTATTTGGTTGTATATTTTAATAATTATTAGTGTGAAAAATCTATGAATGGATTCTTGATTATTTTGATTGATGTACTAATCTATAGATGTGAAACAACTATTGAATGATTGGTAAATATATTGGTTAAGATATTCAAGTTCAAATTGATTCATAGATATTATTGTGTATGAGTGCTTTCTTGGATATAGTTTTATGTGTATGTGCAAAAAATACCTCTGATAATTCAATAGATAGAGCCATAATATCCTAATTAAGGGTGTGCAACAACTACTCTAAAAGGAGAAATATTTATTTGAGGCCTCTGAACTTATTACATCTTTATCTCCTTGGACTTCTTAGTTGAGTTTGACTATATGTGTCCAATTGTTGCTAGAAATAAGCATAGGGTTTGAGAGCATTTATCCTTTTATAAACTAACCAAGGAAGTTATTCTTGAAAGCCATATAAGATTTATTTTCTACCTTACTCTTCTTTCCTTTTTTGAGTTTGTTTCTTGAGACCTACCTACTCTATATTAGTAACCAATCACCCATCCAACTCACATATATATTTTCTAACCATATTAACAACCACACTACCATATAAAAAACCTTATAAAAAATTTGTATGCCCTATCAACTATTCGATCAATAGGTTGTAATAGATTGTATACCTGCAACTCATACCTTAGAGTGGAGTTTACCTCCATTGATATGCTAAAATATTATGTGATACCTCATTAAGGATGTGGTGTGCATAAAAACCACATAAATACATAATTTCTTGGTAACATTAATCATATAATGTCAACAAGAACATAGGTCCATCAAACCATGGTTACTTGTCTTTCACCATATACCATTTATCAGTTAGTGCATCATCTCACACCAATCGCACTTAACAATAGAGAAGACATAATGACATTCACATGTAACCCAAATTTTTTACACATGTTCTCCATAATATTATGATCTCACATGATGGTTACAGGGATTACAATCCCATCATCTCACTACACTTACCTCATAGCAGTATAACAAAAGGCATAAAAGTAATACAATCTACCTAATTAGACTTAAAATTACTCCAATTGAGTATAAAATAAACATGTTTTTTAGCCATGCTTAAACAATTAGAAATATATAATTCCAAAAAACAATATCATGTATATTCAATAATACCTTGCACACAACATGGTTTTACTTACTAGTCAACCCATGTCATCAAACTTAGAATATTCATAACATAACATTATTTATAGGTAATTTAACCAATACCATGTGAATAAAATGCTTGAATTTACAAGTCAGTATGTGCTTATATCATAACATAATCCTAGAGGAGTTATATCCTCATAACATGTCATTTCAAGGACAAGGAAGCAAAATAAGATGTGTGTGGGGATGTCAAGTTAAAGCCATGGGAAGTATGTGTTTAGATTCAAATGTTCTTGAGGGTGAATGCAGAGCTAACAAGTGTCTATATCTTAGGTGTGCAAAAAAAGATATGATGGTGTGGGTGATCATCAAAGTCAATGGGTCCAGGGAGCTATCTAGAAGTTTCTAAATTTACAAATGATTAATAGGAAAGCATGGCCAAGTAGTTACACATGAAACAAGGAGTTTGTTTTTCCTCCAAGGGAATATTCTGCCTTAAACCCAAGTCCAATGCATTTATAGCTAATAGGATCAAGAGTTTTCTTGAAATGTTCATCATTATAAGGATAGGTAGTTACCAAAATGATTTTATTGCAAGGCATATGTTTCTAGGTGTGATCAAGGGCATTTTCTAGTTGAAGCATATTCTTAGAGTATTATGAGTGAAAGAGTGGTATAAAAGGAGGGATTGTCCTCTTTTCAAAGGTTGTTATTAGTTGTTTTTATTTATAGGTCTTGAGATATTTAAAATTTTAGGATCCTTGTTGTTGTGTGTATTTTATCTCTCTTTCTAAGGTGGTTACAACTATACAATAATTAGAAAACTCCAAGAGAATTGTATATGTCTCCCTTGTTAATAGAGTAAAATCACCAGCTTTTCCCCATAGTAGCATTATAAAATAATGTTGTATGTAATATTTTTTTGTAAGTTAATAGAGAATATATATGATTTTATATTGTATGTTATCAATAAACTACAATGAAATATTCTTCATGGTCTGATTATTAGGCGTTTAGTTTTGTGCTCATCAATGGTGGTATATATTTTGGGCATATATCTAAGTTGTAAATTTCTTTATGCACTATGATTGGGGGATATGTTGTTGATATCATTTTAAGGTCACCTTGGGTGTATGTATTTGATAGGATAAATTATTTCAAAGTCTACTTTTATTATATGATTTAGGGTTTCAAGAATCTTTTGAATATTTGCATTATGTTGGCACTAATAGATGCAACTCATTCCTGCTAGTTTCTTTAGCTATTTTAGTCTTTTAACACCTTTGTAAATGAATTATTCCATTTACTATTAAAGGAGATCCTATTTTTTGGAAAACCACACCACCATGCCACCCTTTATATAAGTATCTAACATGTCCTACCCTATTTTACCCTACAAATAATACAATTGTTACATATCTTAATAAGTGCTATTTGCCTTATAAATGCATGAATCTTGCCTACTTAATATGTGTATCTATTTTATCTTATAAATACTAGTATTGAAGTCTCGCATTCATCCACATTTGTTGAAAAAAATTATAATGAAATATGAAAGGATATCTTTATCTGTCTTCAGTAGCTTGTATGTGACCTAGTGCATTTGTTCATCCCTTCTAATAACCCTTCTCTGGTGGAGTGAAAATTTTTGGTTGTTCCTTGGTCATATTAGTGTTTTATTGTGCCAAAAATCCCCATGGATATTGAGTTGTAGAATCACTAAGAAATCTACCCCTTAGGTCCTCTCACCTTGGTTTTGGAAGAGCCAAAAGTAGTAAGGAGCTAAACATACCCTTTGTCGGTGCCTCCCAGTCATTGTCTATGTCTGGTCCATCTATGATGTAAACCCATCCCCAAATATAATGACATATAAATTAGTTTACCATCATATTTTACATTTATATCAAGTGTATAAGGCCAAGAAAAGAGGTGTAAAACTAGAAACCAACACTTTACTAGCACCATTGTTAGGGATATAATATCTTGGCACTTGTGTTGATGGATGACTTCTTACAAAGGGTTGTAACTTGTTAATGTTTTAAGGTGTTTTCTACTTTGAAAACAAATCTAAAATTTCAATTTATTTGTTTTATTATCTCATCACTAACTTTAGAAAATTATTTTTTTAGTATGTATCACAACATATTTGTAATTAGTTATATTCTTGAAGTTTTCTTCTAGTGGTGACTCTAACATAGTATCTAGTTTCAAGGAAGATCAGTGCCTACTTTTAACTCCTTCAACTATGAGTGTTCTTTTACTTACAAATATAGAAATACTGAGATCATATTTTAAAAGTGACCCATCAAAGTAGCTTGTATCACCCCTGAGCATTTATCAAAGAGGAAAGAGACAATTTTGGAGACCAATTGAAGGATAAAGTTTAGTAGTAGAAGAGTGTTTAGACTATCAAGATTCTAGTACACCTAAAATTTTATGTTTTAAACATCCTTTAATTGAATATTATCATATTTATGCTAATATTTTAGAGCTTATAGTCTAATTTATTACCCATCACCTTCTTAACCATCTAAATATCCTCCTAGATTTGATCTACCAAGCCCACATAACTCACCCCCTCACAACCTTTTTGCATTTTATCTTAAACCCACCATTGAACCAATCATGAGGTTAGGGATTAGGATGAGAATGAGCATATTACATTAGGATACCTAGATTTAGGCCAATAAATTTTGATGAAATGGAAGGTTATCCCAATGAGGTCCCGAATGAAGTAAGGAAGTGCCTTCCTAAGTTTAAAGGGAATAATGTAGTGACTAGTAATCAAAATTTGAGGGATTTTCACATTATCATTGAAGATTATGAGGTTTAGCATGATGATGTTTTAATTAAGATATTTGTGCACACTCTAGAAGAATATTCTCATGAATGGTTCAATTCCATTAACTATGGATGCATTTATTCATGAGAAGAAATGAAAAATGTTTTCAAAATACAATATGGTGATAAAATTTATCCTAGGTTCCTTCCTTTTGAATTTGAAAACACTAAGTATAACCCTAATTAGTATGTGTAGTATTTTAATACAAGGTTCAATAAGACTATGATGAGTCTACCTAAGAATATTAGGCCTAGTTATATAACTTTCTTGATTAAATATTGTGATGCATTTGACAAGAATGAATCTTTTTATTTGAGTGATAAGGCTCTTACAAACCTAAGATTGGCATTTAACATGGCCATCCAAATTGAAAAAAACATAAAGGCTATGGGTAAACTCTTGAAAAAATGGGTTGATGTGAAATTGGTTAATCCTAAAAAAATTTAGTTCACTAATAATGCCAACCTTAAGTAAACCATGAAAATTTTGGCATCCACTATCAAGGAGATGTCCTACAAGCTGGCTAAGCCTGAAAAGGGGTTGCCTCATGGGTCTACAAGTTAGGAGAGAACTCAAAGTTAGAATCAAGCATAAAGAAGACCCCCTTTCCATATTAGAGATAATGATAAAGGAAAAATGATTGCTCGAGATGAAATAAATGACACAAATAAAAATATAGGGGATAAAAAAGAAATGCTTGATATATTGAATGCCAAAATCCATGTTGTAAATTATAATATTGACATTGATTGGTGTGATAAATGTTTCCTTCCCCATCCTCCATATGATGTTATTAAACAAATCGATGAAGATATAGAGGAACCTAAGTTTGTGTTTAATGATGATGAGATTTTGATGATATATTGTTAAGTCTCCCAAAGTAAATTGTCTACCTCCATATAATTGTTGAGTGTTAATACTATCGATCAGTTTTGGAGTGCAGTACAAAAGGTATGTGTCCCAAATCTTGAGGTTATTTGTGATATTAACATAATTCAATCATATAAGTTACCCAATCATGATTTTGAATTCTTGCAATCCATGATGATTAATAAATATGATGGTGGAATCCCCTTAGTTGAGGATAGGTAGCTGATAATTAATATAGTAGCTAACCAAGAGAAAGAATATAGTTTGAGAAGTAGACAACAATGTTTTGTTCTTCAAGGCACTACCCCTATAAATCCAAGGGTAGGGGATGAAAATATAAAAGTAAATAAAATTATAATAGTCCAAAATTCTTCCATGTTAGCACCTACTTCCCAAATTGTCAAACAAAGAGGTGTTTCCATCTAAAAATAGAGTACCTTTGTTGTCTAGTATCACTAAGGGTGTGAGTGATGTTAGAACAAATCCACCCTTAAATACTATTGTTAAAAATTCCAATTCATCTTAGCCTATTCCACTTCAAATTTTAAATGACTAGATTCTAGTTGAAGGTATTATTACCCCTCCATGTAGTACTCATCTTCCTCAGTATACCATGTGTGATATGGCCTAGTGTTGAGCCAATTAAAAAACATCGTGACACTTGTTAAGTTATTGTGAATACTTGAACATAGGAGGGAATTTAAATATTTAAAATTTGGTGAGAGTAAAACTAAAAACGAAATGAATTCACCCCAAACACTCTAGGAAGATGATGAAGAATTAGATGAGGTTGTTGAATTAGCCACAAAAGGTTACTTGGGGACTGCATTGGTAGAAAGTTAATTGAATATGGATCAATTTTGCATAACCCTACTGATTAATGGTTTGATTATTAATAAATGCATATTTTATTATAGATCCTCTAAAAATGTGATGTCCATGGGTATACTTAATGATGTTAGAGTGAAAATTACATCAGGTTTTGGTAAGTTTTATGACATGGCTTCATGAGAGTTTCTAGTTGTTGGACAAGTTAAAGGGTTGGTAGTGCAGTTGGTTGTGTATCCAAGTAAATTATTGAATATGGATGTGGTAGTTATGGAATTCCCACCTAAATGAGGGATGTTTCTATCACTAAAATGGGCTACTAAAAATGGTGGAAGTGTGGATATGGACCTATCTTATGCCACCTTTCTTTTGGAGGGTAAGATGGTCAAACTTCATATAGAGCTGAAGATGTTACATGTGCTTGAAGATCTAAAATGAGATATAAATGAGGTGTTGTACACATATTTGGAGTTGGGTAGCTTTTTTGGGAATGTAGATGTTGTTAAACAACCTACTATAATTGATTCTTGGTTTGATAATGAAAGTGTTTATGTTTGGAGAATGTCATTTGATGGGGCTTGCTCTAATCTTGGAAATGGAGTTGGGGTTGTCTTTTATGCCCCCAGTAGTAAATGTTTCATTTTTACTTTGGGTTCATGAATAATGTTGTTGAGTATGAGGCACTCTTTCTTGGTTTAAGAATTTCTCATGAATATGGAATCACAATCTTGGTTGTTAAGGTTGATGCAAAGATAGTGGTTAAGTAGGTCCAAAATGTTTATGCCACCTAAAATAAGAAGGTTGAAATAGTATAGAAATGTTTTATGGGATTCATAATAATTTTTTATGCTTTCAAAATATATTATCATGTTAAAAGTTTCAAAGAAGAAGATGATAAACATTAAGGGTTAGGTGATAAGATTGAAATTACAAATATGAACCCTCATTATTAGTATCAAGTGGAGGTACTTATTAGGCCTTCAATCCTAAAAAATATTCATCATTGATAAGTTTTTGATGATGATGAATAGATGAGAATATTTTTAAATTATGAAGCTAAATTTCAAAATCAGATCATATACTTACAATCCATTGTTCATACATATGATGGGAAAGAAACCTTTTTTGGTAAGAATATAATTTAGCTAAAGAAAAACACTCTCTATAGGGGATTGGTAAGTTTAGAAGCATATTTGGGTGGATCAAAATGAATTAAATCTAGAGACTCATTTTTCTCACTAGATGTAACTAAGTGTATTTTTTGTTTTCATGAGAATATAAGGAAATTATTGATGGGTACTCACCTAGGTGTAAAAAAAATCAAACTTACATGAAACTACTAAAAAAGTACCAGGATTGTTTAACTTAGTTTTATTCTAAATTGAAATCATATAGAGAATATTTATTTCAGCATGTTCTCTCATTCAAGACTAATAGTAAGCAATTTAGGTAGAATTAAAGACCTATCAACCCCATCTTGGCCTCCAAAATGCAAGATGAGTTAAAAAAGCTAAAGGACAATGGAATTGTTTAGCCCATCAGATATTCATCATGGGTGGAAAACTTAGTCCCTATACAAAATAAGAATGGTGGCATCCACTTGTGTGTGGATTTTTAAAATTTAAACAAAGCTTTTTTAAAAGATAACTATCCTTTGCCTAATATGGATAACCTATTACAAAGTGTTATTAGATCAAAAACGTTTTACACATTATATTCTTTCTCAAGGTATAACTAAGTTGTGGTAAATGAATCTGAGAGACTCAAGACTAGCTTTATAATGCCTTAGGGCACATATGCTTATATGAGGATGCCTTTTGGGTTAATGAATGCTGGTACAACATTTCAAAGAGCTATGGATGTTGTTTTTGCAAGGGAAATTAACAATTTCATATCTATATATCAATATAACATTACCTTGTACTCCAAGAATATAAGAGAACATTTGGAGGATATAGAAAAAGTGTTCATTAGATGTAGGGAGTTTGACATTTCATTTAATCCTAAAAAGTGTCATTCAGAGTAAAAAAAGCCAAGTTTCTAGGACATATAGTGTCTAAGGATGGTGTCATGAATGACCCTAAGTGAGTGGAAGCCATTGACAAAGTGCCTATCCCATATTCCAAGAAGGGAATTGAATGTTTTTGATAAATTAACTTTGTCAGAAGGTTTGCTTCTAATTTTGTAGAGATTACTCTACCTATTACTTATATGTTGAAGAAAGACTAGACCATTAAGTGGGAGGAAAAGGCCATCCAAGAATTCAGTGACATCAAGGGAGACTTGAAATCTACCCCTATCTTGGCCAATGCTAACTACACTAAATAATTTCAAATATTCTCTTTTGCATCACATAATACCCTAACTACTATCTTATTACAAAAGAATGATTATGATCATGACAATCCCATATATTTCTTTGGAAAAGCTATGTAAGGTTTTGAACTAAACTATACCATGATGGAAAAACAAGATTTCATTATCTTTAATGTTGTTAAGATGTTCAAACCTTATATTCTAAGTTCAAATATTGTTGCATATGTCTTACATATAATGGTGAAGGACATCTTGACTCAGATTAAAGCATCCATCAAGAGAAGTAGGTGGTTTAATGAGTTATAAAATTATGTCATGGATATTAAAACCAACAAATTATTTAAAGGGATGGGTCTAGCCAAGAACATGGTTGAGACAAATTTTTAAGCTGTTTAGGTAAACATTGTTTTTTTAATGTTGATGATTTTTTTAATAGAATTAACATATCTCCATGGTATAAATACATTGTTTATTACTTAAAAAATATAAATTGTCCCCTTGATTTGGATAAGAACCAAATAATAACTCTTAATCTTATATCCCAAAAATATCTCTTCATTGAAAGTGGATTGGCATGGAAGAATCCAAATAGAGTTCTCCTAAGATGCCTGATAGAAGAAAAAACTATGGATTTGATTAAAGACTTCCATAGTGGATTATGCCATGTTCACTTTGCACCTAAAGTCATAGCTCATAAAATTTTGAGATCTAGTTATTGGTGGCCATCACTATTCAAGGACATTACTCAAAAAGTTAGAAAGTTAGAGAAATGTCATCGCTTTGTTGGGAGGTTGAAAGCTTCTAGTTCTCTTCCCTTACATCTTGTGATGATTGAAAGCCCATTTAAATAATGGGAAATGTATTTTGTTTGGTAAATAATTGATTCATCAAGTGATAGACATATATGGATATTGGTTTTAATAAATTACTTCACAAAGTGGGTTGAAATAGTCCTTACAAAGAAGGCTACATACCAAATGGTTATGGACTTTTTGTTGAATCAAATTATTTTTAGATTTAGTGTGCCTATCAAGGTAATTATTGATAATTCCATGAGTTTTAGAGATAAAAATTTGGTGTCATTATGAAAATAATATGGTATTAAATTAACTTATGATTCTAATTACAACCCTCAGGGGAATGGACAAGCTGAATTTAGTAATAAGAACTTTCTCAAAATCATTAGATAAACTTTGGAAGAAAACAAGAAAAATTGGGGTGAACAACTAAAGTTTTCTTTATGGGATGATAGGATTAGACCTAAGAGAGCTACATGAAAAATCCCTTTTGAGATTATGTATGGAGCTCAAGCTATGTTTCCTATGAATTTGTAATTGCCAACCTATCAGCTTATGCAGCAGATGGAAGAAGATGATGAAATCAACCACTATGAAAATAGAATAAACTAGATTATTAAGATTAATGAAACTATAAGACAAGATCATGAGAGACACATCAATTTTAATGAAAAACATAAAATAATATTTGATATAAAGGTTTCTCTACTAAATTTTCAAGTAGGTGATCTGGTTTTACTTTAGGACAACAAGAATGAAGAGAAAGGCAATCATGTAAAATTAGATGCCTTATAGATGAGCCATTATTCCATTGACTAAAAAATTAGGGAACACATTGTCTTATTGAGAGACTTGGATGGTGAGATACTAGAGCTACCAATTAATGGTAGACATCTAAAACATTTACTTGACTAAGTGCATGACTATGTATAGTAATGTATAATGTATAGTTTTTTTGTTTTGTTGACCCTCTACATTGGGCCTTGTTTGTATAGTTCATTTTTGTTTTTTTATCATGTGTTAATTATCAGATCCTCCTAATCTATATTTGTTAGTATACCTTTTTTGAATTTAGTTTTTTTAATTATTTGTCGATAAATTATTATGTTTTGACTCTGTGTCCTAATGGATTGCCACCTTCTCTTATTTTATAGGGTTCTTTGCACACCTACATGGGGTGTACATCCCCAAATGAGAGCCAATGTTAGTGCACAAAATTTCACTAAGAAATTGGTTCCCCTTTTTGAAATATTACTACACGAATATCCCATTATTGCTTCCTATTTTCAAGTGTTCACCTAAGTTTAAAAAATCCAACTTTTGCCTTGTGAAAACCTTGTATAATCCCAATTCTAAATAATGCTTAATGATTTCATATTTCAATAATATTTTATGGTTTTTGATTTAAATCAAGATGGGAAGATCAGATAATTCTAAGTATGATGTTTTCCATCTATGAAAAGGCTTTGAAGTGGTATAATTCTCAAGTTTGAATGGAAGTTTCCATTAGTACAATTTGTAGTTGGGGCGAAAAGGTCCACAAGAATATATGGTAGAAAAACAAGTTGTAAAAAATGCAAGTTTAACTTTTCAAATTCTTAAGTTTTTTGGAAAAAATCTTAAGATTTTTGGAAACTTTTCAAGTTTAATTTTTCAAAAAATTTACAAATTTGGGCTTTGTTTAAATTTAGTCTTTATGCATATTTGGGATTTGTGTAAAGTTGGACTTTTTATAAGTCAAATTTTTTTCAAGTCAAGCATTTTATTCAGAATTGTTGATCAGATAATTTGTTATGTTTTTCCCTTGTTTCAAAATATTTGGTTGTTCAACTTTTTGTGTCAGATTTTTTGTTTTATGCTTGGAGCCTTTGATTCAAGCCAATGTCCACAACCCACAAGTAAACATATATTAAAGGGAGAGATGGTCCAAAAGGGGATAACCTATGTTTTAAAGGAAATCAAAGCCTGCAAAAACATTCAAGATGGCATGTCAATATTTATGTTTATTCTAAAATGTATGACCTATCCATGTGGAAGTTAAAAATTTTCAAATCATGGGATTTTAAATATAATATACCCATACTATTGATATATTCCACATTGAGGGTCAAATGGCAAGGCCAAGCTTTTAAAATGTAAAATAATGCACTTACGCATTATAAATTTTGGTTGAAACCATAAAAGGTCAAAGGTAAAATATAAATTTAGAAAGCACAAGAAAGTTTGGCATTAAGGAAAAAGGTAAAATAAAGCTAAGTATTGATATTTTTTATATTTTATTTGTGTCAAAGACCTCCTTTGAGGAAAAATATCTTGCACAGTTTATGAGGACAAGGTGGGACATTCCAAGTATATTTTCTAAATGGTCATGGATCCTTCTTTGCTTTTATCACAACTGAAGTATTCTAATGCAATCATCACAAGGTTATGGGTTTCCTTTGGCATGCACAAGAGGAAGGATAGTTATCCAAAAGATTTCAATTTTGTGAATGATTAATGGGAGAACATGGTCAAGTAGTTACACATGAAGAAAAGAATTTTATTTTTCTCCCAAGTGAATGTTCTCCCTCAATCCCAAGTGCAATGCATTTCTAACCAAGAGGATAAAGGGTTTTCTTAAAATATTCATCATTAAAAGAATAGGTAGTTACCAAAATGATTTTATTATGAGGTATGAGTATCTAGGCATAATCAATGGCATTTTACAACTAAATCATATTCTTGGAATATTTTGGATGAAAGAGTTGTATTAAAGGAGGGATTATCCTCTTATCAAATTTTCTTTATTGGTTGTTTTTATTTATAGATCTTAGGCTCTTTAAAATTATGGGATCCTTGTTGTGTGTGTATTTTTTCTCTCTTGATAAAGTGGTTGTAGCTATATAGCCATTAGCAAAATCTGAGAGCATTGTATATGTCTCCTCTATTAAAAGATAAAACTCACCATGATTTTCCCCATGGTAGCATTTTGAAACAATGATGTATGTATGATTTTTTTTCAAGTTAATAGAAAATAGATATGATTTTATATTGAATTTTATTAATTAAATATTCTTCATGCTCTACTTATTAGGTGTTTAATTTTATGCTTATCATTGATGGTAGTTATTTTGGGCATAGATCTAAGTTGTGAATTATTTTATGCATTGTGATTTGGGGATATGTTGTTGATAAAATTTTAAGGGCACCCTATGTTTATGGATTTGATATGAGAATGTATTTGAAATTCTACTTGTAGTGTATGATGTAGGGTTTCAAGAATCATTTAAATATTTGTAGTATGTTTGCACCAATAGAAGCAACTCATTCCTATTAATTTCCTTATGTTTTATTTTATTATTTCAACATAATTTAAAATTAATTATGTCATTTCATTTTGAATGAGATATTATTGTTTGAAAAACCACACCACCATGCCATCCTTTTTATAGCTATCTACCATGTTCCACCCTAAAAATAATAGAGTTGTTGTATATTTTTAGTGTTATTTGCCTTATTAATGCATGAATCTTGCCTATTTAACGTGTGTGTGTGTGTGTGTGTGTGTGTGTGTGTGTGTGTGTGTGTGTGTGTGTGTGTGTGTGTGTGTGTGTGTGTGTGTGTGTGTGTGTGTGTGTGTGTGTGTGTGTGTGTGTGTGTGTGTGTGTGTGTGTGTGTGTGTGTGTGTGTGTGTGTGTGTGTGTGTTTGTGTTTGTTTTATGCTTTAAATACTAGCATTGTAGTCTCCAATTTAGCCCCATGTTATTGAAAATTATTTAAAAAAATGTTTCAAGTATATCTCTATCTATATTTAGCAGCTTGTATGTGACCTAGTGCATTTATTCATCCCATATGATAACCCTTCTTAGGTGGAATGAATAATTTTGTTTATGCAATGGTAATATTTATGTTTCCTTATGAAAAAATTTCCCCATGGATATTGAATTATAAAATCACTCCATGTGAGCAATATACTCCTTAGGTCATCTTACCTTGGTTCAGGTAGAGCCAAAAGTAGTAGGGAGCTGACCATACCCTATATTAGTCTCTCTTAATCATTATATACATTTGATCCATCTGTGTGCTACACACATCCCCATATATAATGACATATCAATGGGTTTACCATCCACTTTTTCCATTTCTATCAAGTGTGCAAGGTTGAACAAAAGAGGTGTACAACTAAGAACCAACATGTATTATGGTGGTACATGAGATGGCGCATTGCATGGATGAAAGTAAATGAGTAGGCATTATTTTTAAAAATTATATGGCCAAAGCTTATGATAAAATTGACTAATTATTCTTGGACTCAGTTCTAATTAAAGTTAGTTTTCATAAGCATATTATAAGGTTTGTTTACAAAAATATTTCAAATGCTATGTTTTCTATTATTTTTAATGGCATCTTAGCAATATTTTTGGGAGTGATAGTGGAATTAGATATGGTGACCCTTTGTCTCCATTATTATTCATTATAATGGAATATTCTTTAATCAAGAACCTTTTGAATGTTTTTGTATTGTGTAGCTTGAAGGGTGAACTAACCTCAAGGGCTCAACATTTTCTTCACTAATAATTTATTGATGATGTGATCATTCTAGCATCAGATTTAATAAAGGAGGCCAAGGAAAAAAAGTTTATTCTGGATAGTTATATAGTTGTCTCAAAGAAGTAGATAAACTACTCTAAAATTGACATATTTTCTATCAACACACTAGTTTCCCATCCAATAAATATTACACATATTCTAAATTATCACATCAAGTAAATTCCCTTAGTTTATTTAGGCATGTTGTTATTCAAAGGGAAAATGAAATTTAAATTTTGGCACCCTTTAATTGAAAGGTTTCAAAGGATGCTTTTTGGTTGGAAACAGGATCTACTTTCTTAGGAACACAAATCATTGCTCATCAAAAGTGTTTTACAAAGTCTTCTCATCTACATTATGTCCCTCTTTAAAATTCTTAAATTAATCTAAGAAAATTTGGCAAAATCCAAAAATGTTTTTATGAATGGGAGTGGAATACATTTACAAATTCCCTCTGATGTCTTGGGATAAGGTATGCCTATCAAAATCCTTTGTAGGGATGGGTATTATAAATATTTTTTGTATGATTAAGGTCTTAGTCACAAAGTTTTTTTGGAGAATACTCAAGGAATTGACTCCTTGGATGAATATTTTCTATTCCAAATAGCTTTGTTATAATTATCATTTATCCTTCCTTACTTATCCTACCTTTATTAAAAGATATTGAATTTGGAATTTATTTTCTAAGAATAGGGATACTTTACTAAAAGTCTATAAGTGGAAGCTAGGTAATGGTCTTAATATTAGATTCTAAAATGATATTTGTATTTTAAAACATTCACTATATAATATTTAACCATTGAATCAGGTTGTTCTTTCTATCTCTTCTATTTTAGGAGAAATGGTGGTGGATTATATAAAGATTTGCAATGGTAGAAAAATATAGAAATAATTGACACTTAATAATGTTAATGTTGCTTCAACCACTATTTTTTAAGATCTTAATTTTATTATTAATGGTAGCCATATTACAAATCTATAATAGGAGGATGAACTAATTTGGATTGCTTCAATGGATGGAAATTATCATGTTAATTCTAGATATTTAAAGCTTCAGAATTTGACAGAGAGGGGAACTCCTTTGGATCAGGTATGGAACAAAAATCTTATTCCAAAAATCAACATCTTCATCTAGTTGAGTTTCCAAAAGAGAATTCTTACATTGGATAATCTAAGTAAAAGAGGTCTTAATGTGGTAAATAGATGTGTACTATGTGAGAATGCTTGGGAATATATTAATCACATCTTCCTTGATTATATATACTCTTTCCAAATTTTGGGATCTTTGATACAAATATTCAAGGTTTCTTAGGTTCTTTCTTCATCTATTATGGAGGCTTGGCAGGCTTGGTATTGTCCCTTTGTTAACCAATAACTCAAGGATATTTGGAATATGGATTTATTGCATCTTCTATGAGTAATTTGGATGAAATGTGACAATAAAATATTCATGGACAAGAAAATTCCCTTTTTTAGAGTATCTAACAAAATATTTTCCCTCTTATCTAAAATTTTCAACAGCATAAGATGGGGGAAAAGGTTGTCTTTCTTGCCATTTGAGTAAACCATTACTAAGGAGTGAAAGCTCAATCTTTATAACATACATCTGGTGCATCCTAAGATATCTTTGAGAATATTAATGAGATGGTTAGCTCCTCAACCTAGTTGAGTGAAACTAAATTTTGATGGGTCTTATAAAGGGAACCCTGGACTATCAAGAGGTGGAAGGGTTATTTAAGACAATCAAGGAGAGCTTATTTTAGATTATTAGAAAATCTTGGGCTTTAAAATAAATCATTTCTTAGAAGCATTATCATCCTTGTCAAGGGTCCAGGTGGATCTTGAGTTGGGTTTCAAATATATTTGTATTAAGGGGGACTATTTCAATATCACTAACTATATCAATAAGAAAAATATGGTTTCCTGGTCTATATTGCATATAATAGATGAAATAATTTAGTTACGCAAAGGTTTTGAGAAGGTTATCTTTCAACATACTTATAGAGAGGGTGATATGTTGGCTAATACCTTTGATAATAGAGGGCTGGAAGTGAAGGAGTTAAAAGTTTGGAATAATGTGAAGGTTCAACCTAATCATGTCAATGATATTATCAAAATAGACAAATGTTACATCATCAATCCAGTCACAAAGGGGCTATATCTATAATCAAGATTAGTACATTTATACCATGCTTTGAAATGGGTATCTACATTATGCAGAGTAATAATGAAGCTTTTAATTATGGAAACAAATGGTATACTATTTCTCATCATTACTTAGTCAACTAATACTATAATTATTTCAAGGCTATTTCTATTTACAAGTTCATTTACTTTGGCATCCCTTCAAGTGATGTTTTAGGAAAGTCTATAAATAGGTATTCTACCATGGGAGGTGATATGAACTATGTGGAACCCATGAATGCAAATCATATTAGGAAGAATCTTGAGGTTTTGTGAATTATACATAAATGGGGTATTAGAAACTATATTGATCATATTTTTGGATATGATACATATGTCTCACATAAATTTGTAAAGAAATAGGTAGATTAGGTGGTTAATATCCACAACATTTATATTGAAATCACTAAGGAGATAATTTAAAGGGTTAGGATTAAGATTGAATAAAATAAATATATTATATTGATTACAAACATTTATCAAGAAAAGGACAAGTTTTTAGTGGGTGATGAAAATCTCACAGTTTTCTAAGGAGGATTAAAAAGAGATAATTTCTCGATCCCATTTGACTAGGTGGCTAATAAAATAATAAGGTATGTTAATCTTGATGGATGTTATTAAGTAGTGCATTAGTATCATCCCATTTTACTAAATTATCATATTCATAGTATCCATGTTAGCATTTATTTCTATATTTTACATTTCTTAGAACATCTATCAAAGAGGTCCAAATGGGAAAGAAAATAGAGCCACTACATCACATGATTATTTTCCTCATATACAAATTTTTCTAGGCCTAAAACCTACTCCTCATTATTCCATTGCTAAATAAAAAACTTTAAATGTGAATGTCTTTACCACTGGGCATCCCAAATGGATTCTAAGAAGTAGTTTTAAACCTAAAGATAAGAAAGTTGATTATTATATTAGGTTCAATAATAAGAAAGAGGGATCTTTCAATGATCACATTTTTTAAGAGACACATTCAATGATTAATCTTAAGGAAAGTGACAAGCATATAATTGAGGAATAGGATACTTCAATCAAGACCCACTCACCTAAAATTGGGTAAGGTGTTAAATAGGATGCAACATGCAACAAAATAAATGATGCTAATATTGGTGAACAAACAGTGGTTCCTTATTATAATATTTAGGCTAAATTTGATTTGAACTCATTGAAGTATATAATAAAGAATCAAATCAAACTAGATGTTTTGGAGAATGAGGTAAACCTAAATAAAGATTTCCTTTATTGGCTTATGAAGGATCATACAATACTAAAATAGGAGATCAATAATTTTAACAAAAAAGATGGGCTTTATTACACAATGGAGAAGGAAGTGGAAATGGTTACTCAAATTGAGACTCTTACTAATAGAATTAATATTCTAGAGAAGGAAAATAGAGAGCTTAAGGACAAGATTAATCTTCTTTTTTTTTTCAACAAGGTAATAGTGAATAATGTAATGTAAAGTATGGAAGGGTTGTCTGTATTTTTTAATAGTGCAAAACCAAGTAACAAAGAAACCAAGTCTAAGAAGAAGTTTAAAGGAGTCACTAATATGAATGAAAAAGACAAAATGGTAAGCATATTGGATAATAATTTAAAAATTATGATAGAAGAGTGGACCATGACTTATGAGGAATGGAAGAAAACCCACAACTAAATTTATTTGCTTTGTAATATAAGTTAGATATCAACTATTTTTTTGTTGTGTCTTTGTTGATTCTTTCTAGTGAACATGTGTTATTCACTATGTTTGTTAATATTTATTTTTATGTTACTGTTCATATAGGTAGTTCTTTTATATGGGTAAGGTCCCTCTAAAATCCACTTTTACGTTCAATAAAAATACTAATTTTTTTTTTACAAAAATATTTATTTTAACATAAATCTAAAATCATATTAAAAAACAAATTGAATTAAATTTGAAACAAACAAAAGAATCATATAAAAACATAGGTATACTCATGTTCCTTTAATTAAATAATAATAATTATCTCAAAATTTCTAAAACCCATCTATATTCATTTTTTACCCAGTAGAAACAAACTTTCACACATATCAATATTAACATTAAACTCATTTCATTAAACTCATTTCAAGAATTCACAAATAATTAAGTTTTTAGGCTTATATAAATATATTTTAAAACTTTCAAGGTTATAAAATATGAATTTCAATTAATGAATTTTTTAACAAGAATAATTTACCTTCTTTACTAAAAATAGAGATAATAAAACTAGTTTTAAATCCAATAAAACTCCCAATCTTTTACTAGTAAAATTAAATTAATAATTAATAATTAATTCAAACATTATTTTTATCAAAATTATAAAAGTTTTAGTCAAATTATATTATTATTAAGGAAAAAATTATAAATCACAAAAATCAGTCTTAGATTCATTCACATACCAACATATTAGAGCTAAACTTCATAAAATTAAAATATCTTAAATGATTTTTTTAAAAACTCTTTGAAAATTTTAAAATAGTCACCAATGAAACACCAAGTTTAGATATATTTTTCATTGAAAAATAGGTCAAAAAATCTAAATAAACAATATTTGAAACTAATCTATTCTCCAAAATTACCACAAGAAAACATAATATTATTATATTTGTGAAAACTACTTAAACAAGTAAACACCACTTAAATTAGTTATGTCTCAAATAAATTCAATGTAAAATATTAAATTATAAATAAAATCAAGGTGAATTTATTTAGTTGGACCTATAACCAACAAATATTTACCCCTCATTAAAAAAACTACAAAAGTTAGGTCCACAAATAGAATGCCTTGATCTGTCTCAAATTTATTGTACTCATTAATGGTCCTCAATATATTGACATGTGAAATAATATTGGCACCATTAGTTTCAACCCTAATTTTATTTTGTAACCTATGTGGTCTGATGTGGGGTAGAAGAGCACCTTATAAGTTTAAATCTAAAAGGAAAAATTCCTTGGTCATGAGGTATAATAGGAAAAGAGAATGCATGATTAAATGATTTTATTTACAAAGGCAAGTTTGAACTGTGAGGAATAAGTAGAGCACAAGGCATATTATCTCTTCTTATAAAATGGGAATTCCATGGGTAAAGGTATTATCTTATAAAATAATCATATTTAGAAGCACGAAATCAAAACTACTATTAGGATAACCATGAGTGGGGGCATGAAAATAATGGTGTGACTAGATGAATTGTTAATATGATAAAAAGAAATAAGGACACTATACGATTTTAGATTATTCACAAAAGGAATGGGGTTTGTGCTTAATGATGTCATAAGAAAAAATAAAAAAATATGTTTCTTCCCTAAAGATATAATGTCTCCAAACTCAAATAAATATTTCCCCTCTACCTAATTCTATTATTGGATTGGTCCCTATTACACATATCAATAAGATCCATAATGGGGTTTCTCTACTAGAAAAATAAAAATGAACTTATACACAAAATTGATTTAAATTAAAAAAAGAACGCAAATCAAATTCATTTTTTTAAGGTAATCTTTTTTATTCTATCAAGATCAATGAATTTACTTTTTTGCTAAGGGAATCTTTTTTATTATATCAAGAACAATGGATTTTTTCATTGAATGAGATAAATTAACAATATACCTTTAGTCAACTCAAAAATTCATAATTGATTGATGTGTTTCTCAAATTTTTTTGGGGAGTGAACAATTAAATCATCTAAGTAAAATTGAATGATCACCCCTGATTAATTTATTAAATGTTATGTGCATGGATCATCAAAAGGTTTGAATAACATTATTTAGGAAAAAAATAATTTTATTTTAAGTAAAGTTGGCCTTAACATAGTAAATTTTATTAATTCCTAGCTTCATGTTTCAAAAGATATGGTTATAAGCTTAAAATCTTTATAGTAAAGCCATCATTTTTAAGATAGTAAATTTCTACAAAATTCAGACAATATAAGTTATTGACATGTAGTTTGGCACAACTCACCAATATTATTATTTTAGGGTTGTGAAACCCATACATCCTCTCCTAAAAGGATTATTTCAAGTGTGTATTTCCCCAAGGCCTTTATATACAAAGTCATGGTGTATTGATTGCACTCAGTTGGTCATCATGTATTATATTGGTCAAGGGGCCTACTAGTGTGAATCCAAAACTTAACTATAATAATATGTGGGAACATGAATAATTTAGTGATTAATGCATGTCTATTTTCTTGTATGGATGGGTTTTGTGTAGATGTTGAAAACAATAAATCATGCATTTATTTAATATGCCCAACAAATCAATGTTTAGGGTTTATTTAAAATGTGAAAGTGACTTATTTAAAATGTTAATTCATTCAATTAACTATGTATACAAAATTAAATTTATATTAATAGATAAAATTATTTAATCATATAAAACTATAATAGTATATTTCATTCAAAAGGTTCATAAACTAGTAGATTCATAAAAAAATGATAAAAGAGGAAAAAGGGAGAAATAAAATCATATAGTAATGAAGACAGTTTCTAGACTTTTAATCAAATGAAATACATAAAACAACCTCACATGTGACCAATGAATGTAAAATCACATTTGAAGTTATTTTAAGATTTTCCATACCATTTTAACTAAGTTTTATATTCAAACTATAAGGTCATTTGATTGGAATAGTCCATGATGACCAAATGAGTGAAATCAATGCACTATTAAATAACATACAAATACCTCAGGGAGATCCACCTCGTAAGACTCATTTAAAGAGAGGTTGGATGGGATTAACCTTCCCAAAATCCTAATATTTGTGATCCATGCCAAATGACATGTAAGCAATTTTGGTGCTAAAAGGAAGGATGAACCAAAAAATAAAATTCTAATAGATATTTTTTTAACTTGAACATAAGTAATAGAATTACCCATTATTAGTAGTTTGAAAGATAAACTTGAAACTATATGGATACCCATAATATCATATTCTATAGGGGCTGATTTTAAGTTATTATAACTCATGGGCACATAAAATTGGTGGAAAACAAAGTAAAACAAAAAATCGGCAAATTCACTCAACTAGTAGATCACCTAATACTATAAATCCTTGTATAAATCAATGTTATACCCTTAATAACCCACTAATGATGCCTAATCCCACTTATCTTGGTAGAGGTGGATGTCATATGAATGTTTCAAGGCATGTCCATGACTTCCCAAGAATCTTGATAAAATTTTCCCAAAATATACATCTAACGAGATTCAATAAATCAAAGAGAAAATTTGGGAATTAAAATATGCCTTAATTTTAAAACAAATTCAACATAAGAACTTAGATTACCACATATTTACTTATAACTTGGGGGAATTATCTTATGCCTAGTATTTTAGCTTGTTAAGTTCATCTATCACTTCCTAGACAATATTGAAATTGTCTTTATTAATCATTTTAGGATACCCATTGATCTATAAATATTATATAATCACTTCATGGCTACTCAATGGGATCCAAATGATCTTAGGATTTTTTTCAATTTATGCTTCCACAATCTCCATCAATTGTTGAAACACCTATACACTCAAATGAAAGTAGCTACTTGATACAAACATACTTGATGGATTTAGATTAAATGGTTTTCATGTTCCTAAGAAGAAGTATAGAAACCCTCTTATCTTTGTATTTATCTTAAAATTATACTATAAAAATTGAGCAATAAATGGATCCATAGGGTTATGTATTTGGTCCTTTACCTTCATTAGGCCAATCAGGTGCTTACAACCAAGTCTTGATGATCAACCATGCTCTTCATTGAAACACACCATTTATGAATCTAATCTTTAGTGCCATGTATGGAAGACAAAATCTAGTCTACAAACTAATGCATATAAACTGTATGCTTAGTGGTCAACTTTACATGCCTCCTAGTCATGTTTCTCCGCATGCAAACAATCAACAACTTGTTACCATTGCATATAACAACACTACTACTTGCCTAACACTAGAAATTATGATAATTTTAGTAGCAATGAATAGGATATATAATAATTTATAAAAAATCATATACCTGATAATAATTATAATAAATAAACACATACCATTTTCCCTATATTTCTTAATGCTAAGAAAGTTGTGGCTAATTGACAACTGAAAGAAAGAAATCAACAAAATACTAGTGTGAACCCTAAAGTAGACAATTTGTAGCATATGGTTTAAAGTTTAACAAATTATATGGTTAATATATGTATAAAATTTCCATAAAACACCAACCAAAATTAAAATAACCTACCTCTAAGTATAAATTTCAGCTTCCAACTAACCAATAGATAATGGAACATGAGGCCAAATAATGGTAGTGTACTTAACCCACTAGAAAAAAATGAGAACCAAAATAATAAAAATAGTGATTATAATGAACTTAAATTGGATGATTTAGCATTTCCCACCTAGTGTAGGATAGACAATATGGTTTACCACACTAATATTGATTGTGTAGATTTAATGTGTGCCTAAAACATCTTCTAGAAGGAAATGGACAATCTAGAACTAGTGCCTACAACTGATAATAACTCTATCCAAGGAGGAGGAACCCCTAGTACAAATTTAGACTTATATTCTTATGATTTTTTATTTGAGAGTGACAATGAGCTTGAAGAAAACTTAGATGAGGTCCATGCATTCAAACACTTTCAAATGAGAAATAATTACCAATCGAGGATTAAACTTAGAAATTCATTAAAAACATTTACTTCTCTGAACAATACTCAAGTTATTCCTAAAAATAGACTAATCAGTAAATCATTTCCACCTGCATTTCATATAATATCATAACAACTCAACAATAATTATACACCTCCACAAAGTGAAAAACAAGTAAAACCAATCAAACACGGATATGGTATTGTAGATGACCTGAAGAAAATGAAGGCCATTATCATGATGTTTAAGTTGATTCAAATATTAAATAAAAAGGACATGTTGCTAAAATTATTATCTGCTCCCAAAGGGTGAGAAACTCATATAATAATTTATCCTCACATTAAATTACACAAGGAAATAACTAAAGCTCCTCATTCCATCCTAACAATCCATATTTTTGGTAATTACCTACATAATTGTTTGGTAGATTTAGGTGTTTTTGACATCATGATACCTTATGTATTTTTCCAATAGTTGTGTTTGACATCTACAAATTCAAATAGGAAATCTAGTTAGTTGGAAAACATAGAGGTTAAGGTTTTTGGTGACATGAATCACACACACATGTAGTTGGTCTCTAATCCAAGGGTAAAATAGTTTATTAACATTTTTTTAGTGGATATACCTAATGCTTTCAACATGATTATGAGTATATATCGGTATAAAACATTAAATAGTTACATCCAAACATAAGTCTCTCATATGTGGCTCCCATGATGAGGCATAACCCATCAAATCAAGATCAAATATGAGCACAAGATGACTTACATGATAGTAAAATACAAAAAAATAAATGAGATCTTATATGAAGAATTAGAGCTTGGGGTATATGCCATTAAGAAAGAACCAGAGGAATATAATTTCTTCATTAGCATGTTGTTTATACAAAAAGGTATATAAATTGAGGATATATATCAGATAGATGAGGATGATTTCCTCTATCTACCTTAAATAATTTTTTTCCTAGTGTTATCAAAATAAATGAGGAGAAAAAACCAATTATTCTAAGTGAAAAACAAAGATGTCAACATTCAGAATTACTGAGTTAGAAATCAGTAAATAGGAAGAAAGGTGTATAAATGAAAACAAGGGGTTTTTAATCCCTAGTAATGAAATGTTCACTATCTTGGATAGCCCTATACTCATTTTCACCACTAAATACATGGCGAAAAGGTATTTATTAGCTGAGAAAAAAAATGTGTGTCTACTCAGCATTGAGAAATTCAATGAAGAAATCAATGTTGTAGAAACACATATTCATCATAATCGTATACACAATTAAAACCCATTTATGAATATTGAAATGCAATAGTTCTAAGCCTAATAATAGGTGTGGTGTTAGTATATATCTCATCAATCCCTAAGGAAATTCACATTTAGCTACATTTATCCTACAATTTGGTTGCATGAATAATGTGGCTAAATATGAGGCACTAGTTTACAATATTTTATTTACATTGAAGAAGAAATTCAAGAACCTTAAGGTACTAGGTGACTCTAAATAAGAAATTAAATAGGTAATAATCTATTATTATTGTAATGACAAGTGTTTATCTAGATACCATAGCTAATTATGGAACTTAATGGAGGATTTTGATGCATTAAAAATTCAAACATTTCTTCATTTAAGAAATGTTTGAATGTTGAATGCATCAAAATCCTCAATTAAATTTTTGATGGATGTACTAGCTAAAAATATGATTAATATAGAACCTATAGATAACTATAGTTCTATGTGGTAATGCAGTAATGAAAACATAGCAGAAGAAAATGTAGCAAGAAAAAATGTAGCATAGACATAACATTATAAGAGAAGATGTAGCAAGTAAAAAATTGAGAAAAATTGAGAATGTAGTAAAAAAGTAGAGAGAATAAAAATACACCAAATTTGCAAAAAATAAATAGATAAAAATACAATTTCATGAATTTAGAGTTGTAATTAAAAGTTATGTGTGATGCCTCATAAATATTCCAAGTGATTATCTTGAAAATAAGTTGTTATGCTACTACTCTTTATATTTTTTCAGTAGTGTCCATGCACTTTTTCTTCCATGGGGGTCCTTGAAGTACTACTATGTACTATTTTATGGTAACATTGGTGAGGATTTTTTCCTTTTAAAGATATTTTATGAATATCTAGAGTGTTGGGTGTTGGCATGTGAGGATTTGGTTAAATACTTTATTTCACCCTTATATGGAATTATTATTATAGGTTATACTAGTGTTAATGGTTTCATAATAGTTCCATAGGTCAATTGGAAATCTTTTTATGATTTGGTTTATATGGTGTAATGTCTAACCAATCCAAGTGTTCTAAATATATTATATGACTTTTTGAAGCTCATTTTTTATTTCTACATTTGGCTTATTAGGTTTATAGTATAGAGAGTTGAACAAATCTTAGAATGCTTTGGGCACATTCTCCACTAGAATGTATGTTATTGCAACTAACTGGCAGACTTTGAGTGAAATTTTGAATCTCTTTCAAGTAGTCTTTAGAGTCCTTCTGCTTGTATTTTTTCTAAAGACATTGAGTAATGTGGAAGAAACATCCTATAAATATTGTTGGGAAGGTATACTAAAATGCTTTAATTACAATTTTTTTGATGTTTGTCATGAGAGTTTCTAGCTACAAGGAGTTTTTGATGTCTTTCAATGCTTTCAAAACACTCTTGTATGTTTTCGTTTTCAGTTTGGCATTAGAGTGTATATCATGGCTATCATGATATGATTCCCTAAAATATGGATGGTCTATAGTTGATCAAATAGTGGTAATGTATTGGTAATTACAAGAATTTGGGGGATAATTCTATGTATATTTTATGTAATGCAATCACATTAATAAATAATGTGATCACATTATTTAATTAATGTGATAACATTATTTAATTAAGATGATCATGTTATATAAATTATGGCTTATTAATTATCGAGCCATAATGCATTCACATTAATGTAAAATAAAAATGTGATTGTGTTACTATTAATTTTCACATTTGAACAAATTGAGCAAATGTTGGTTAACAAGTAATGTGATCATGTTCAAGTTATTTCACACATAAAAACATGTGGGATTTGCACATGAAGGAAACTATGGATAAAATCTTATATTTACTAATCTAAATGTTACATTTATATTTTTAGATTTATTTTCTTATACTTTAAATTTATTTTAGTAAATATAAGAAATTAGGGTCACTCAACATATAATAGAGTTTGTCTCACAACTACATGTTTTACAATGTGGAAAATAGTTTTTCAAAATCCAATCAAGTTATCACATAGACATTTTGAGGGTCTAAGTATTAAAAATAAGGATTTTAGGACATAATTTTTGCAATTGATGTCCATTTTTGGTAAACATATAGTAATTTTTTATGTTTTTGTGCCTTTTGAATTGATTCCTAGTATTTATAAGAGTCTTAGGTTTGTCAAAATTGAAGTTTAAAAACCACTCACTTATAAATTGATGTAAATTGGTGTGATTTGGGTAACATATGTCACATTGATGACCTGCACACATCAAATTAACACATTATGTTAATTTCACTTGTTCATCACCCCTCCCTCATCCCTGATCATTTCTTACTCATGTCCTATCACCCCTAATCACTCTTTCATCATTATTAATTATCCCTAATCATTCCCTCTTTGAACCTCACTATCCCTAGTCTTCTATAATCACTCCATCATCCTTGATTGATCCCTCATTAACCGTCACTCTCCTTCATCATTCCTAATCACTCCCTCATCATCCCTCATCATCCATAACAAATTAGGGTCACTTAGCATTTGATAGAGTTGTTATTATAGCTACACACCTTAATGCATGGAAAATAGTTTTTCAAAATTCAATTTGGTCAGTACTTAGGTATTTTCAGGGTCTAGGTATTAAACCTAGGGATTTTAGTACATAATGTTTGCAATTGATGTCCATTTTTGGTAAACATATAGTCATTTTTAGACTTTTATGCCTTCCAGATTTATTATTGGAATTTATAAAAGTCTAAGGTTTGTTAAATTTTAATTTTGAAAACTACTCACTTTGAACTTGATCCAAAGTGGTGTGATTGGGTAGTGTAGGTCATATTGATGAACTACACACATCAAATGACCACTTTTGTGTTAATATGATTGAAGTAATACAATATTTTATATAATATAAAATGAACATAATGAGTTTTACCATATGTATAATTTATACATTTTACTTAGTGTGAAAATTTGTGATGAAATAATAGAGGAGTGATTCCTAATGGATTGGTCTCATGATGATACACTACAACTTATGCACTTGAGGGATATTAGTCTCATAAAAAATATATATCCATTTAGATATGAAATATATTTAAATTATTGGGATAATTTTATGTCTAAATATAGTATAGATTCAACTCTTGTTCTTATTACATAAGGTAGAAGCAAATCCATTCAAGTAGCAATGAAAACTCATAGGACTTTAGTCATATGCAACATTTGCTTTTTTTAATCAACCAATAGAACATTTTAAGACTTTATCTATTCCTTTATCATGCCATAAATCCTCCTTATTATCCCCCAATATCAAAAACACCTCAAACTTGTAGGTTTTTCCCTTCATACACTTAAGCCTATAGGTAATGTTGTAGACCTTTTAAATGTTGGGCATCATTAGAATAGGATTATTTAGAAAAACCTGATCTCTTGATGATGCTAATATTGGTTAACACCCTATTATTCATATAATTTATATTTTTATTCCTTTTTAAATCCATATGACATCATAAACAAGTCTACTTCCTCCTAGACCTATGGTAGTCCTCTAGGTTACGATCATGCCTAAGACTCCTTTTATGTGTTTTACCTATACTGGACTTGATTAAATAAAAATATAATTATAATAAATATACCTCACCTTCATGGTATTATTCACTTTCTATGAATCATTCAATAGGTTTAATCAACCCATCATTTGTTCATTATAACCATATTTCTATCAAACAAGCCTAAAGAGACCATATTGACTTGCAAATAGGTTCAAACCCACTTTCATGTATCTTTGTGATGAACCTATATGACTTGTACCTAATTTATTTTATCCTCATGCATTTTAATAGTTAAATTCCCACTATGAGAATACCCTTTATCCATTTTTATCTTTGCTATAGTCTCTCTACCCTATGTGCATTTACTTACATGATTGTCCCTCCTCATTAGAGGCATATTACCTTGAATGGTTTCAAAGACCACATAAAGTGATGGATGATAAATAAAATATAAACAAAGGAGGTTATTAGTAGGAATGAAAAATTTATTTAATCTACTTGAAGATCACTTGGGGTGATAAAATCCTCACAAATAATCAAACCTTGCATATGGCTTATCATCTAGGCCTGTAACTCATTCACAATGAAGTTTTATCTCTTTATCCTCTTGTAACATGCCAATTAGTGATGTAAATTAATGTGTAAGGAATATTAATAATAATTTTAATCCCATACATCCATAATTTATATCATTTAAACTCAAATATGTAAGGAAACCATCCAAAGTTGACCCTATGTAGATGGAAAGGGAAAATTTGACTACTGAAGATGTTTATTATTATTAATAAATGAGGATAAATAAATTTTATAACTATGGAAATGTAATTTAAGGGAATAATTACCCTTATCAACCCCCAATATCATTCCTTATAACTCTCTCTCTCTCCTCTACATACTAAAAGAAAATTATTGACTACTTTGGAGTTGCCAAGGAAGTCGATAAGAGAGATAAGTAGGTTTTGACTTTGTTTGGTCCTAAATATCACTCTAATGCATGAATTTTTTCTTTCATAATATTTAGGGAGTTTTCATTTGTAAATTTTCTTGTAAACCTCTCTAATGGTAGCCAAAATTTGGCTAACAAATAATACAAGATGTTATAGAATATAAAATGAACATAAGGAGTTTGACCTTATATCAGTTTTATACATTTTATTTAGCATGAAAATTTGTGATTAAATAATGGAGGAGTGACTCCTAATGTATTGGTATCATTATGATACACTAAAACTTATGCACTTTAGGGATATTGGTCTCATAAGAAGTAGATATCCATTTAGATATGAAATATATTTAGATTGTTGGGAGCATTTTTTTTCTAAATCTAGTATGGCTTCAACTCTTTTTATTATTAAATAATTTAGAGTCAAATACATTCAATTAGAAATTAAAATTAAAATTAATTCTTATTGTCATTGCTAATTGAATGAAAATTAACATAAAGTGATCATTTGATGTGTGCAGGTCATCAATATGACCTACACTACCCCAATCACACCACTTTGGATCAATTTCAAAGTGAGTTATTTTAAAACTTTAATTTTTACAAACCTAGGACTCCTATAAAATCCAATAATCAATCCAAAAGGTATAAAAACCTAAAAAATGACTATATGTTTACCAAAACTAGATACCACTAGCAAAATGTATGTACTAAAATTCCTAGGTTTAATACCTAATCCATAAAAATGTCAAAGTAATGACTAGATTGGATTTTGAAAAACTATTTTACGCATTGTAAGACATGTATCTATGATACCAAATCTATCATATGCTAAGTGACCCTAACTTCTTATGGATGATGAGGGTTGAGGAGGGAGTGATTGGGAATGATGAGGGGTAGTGAGTGTCAATGATAGAGTAATTAGGGATTATGGAGTGATTAGAGATGATTAGGGATAATGTGATTTAATGAGGGAATGATTATCGATAATGAATAATGATTAGAGAGTGATTAGGGGTTATGAGGCATGATTAGGAAGTGATCAAGGATGATGGAGGGGTGATGAACAAGTGAAACTAACACAAAGTGGTCATTTCATGTGTGTAAGTCATCAATGTGACCTATATTACCCCAATCACACTAATTTTCATAAATTTGAAAGTGTGTTATTTTTAAAATTCAATTTTGACAAACACAAGATTCTTAGAAATGCAAAGAATCAATTTAGAAGGCACAAAACCTAAAAAATGACTATATGTTTACCAAAAATGGACATCAATTGTAAAAATTATATCCTAAAATCCCTAGGTTTAATAATTAGACCTTGAAAGTGCCTAAGTACTGACCTCATTATATTTTGGAAAACTATTTTCCACATCATAAGGCATGCAGCTATGAGACCAACTCTATTAGATGTTGAATGACCCTAATTTCTTATATTTACTAAAATAAATTTAAAGTATAAGAAAATAGATGTAAAAATATAAATGTAAGATTTAGAGTAGTAAATATGAGCTTCTAACTTGGATTCAATTCTTGTTCCTTCTGGCTTGAGAATGGCTTGGATTCTCTAGCCAAAGGCTTGGAGTATCAATGTACAATTGTGTTTTGAAAGGTATAAAAATAAACAAAAAATTTCAACTCTGATTGCTAAATACACTAATAATTTCAATGTAAAAATTCAAAAACATGATACTGTCATGACAAGCATGCTCTCCTCTTTCCAAAAATATCATTCTTATATTTTTTTGGACTAGTTTAAGGTTTTAAACTATACGTATTTCTAATAATGCTTTATTTGGACCACTACACGTTGCAAATATACATGCCTATACATGTTTATGCAATTTGTGTTTCATTGATCCAAGTAAAAAAATATATATGGTGATTTAGTATGCTTAATTCTACACACATTCAAAAAAATTGATTTCATTTTTTTGAGGTAGTTAGGCCTGAATCATGGATGACTATCCATTTCTTTGTCAATTTTTAGGATCTATATACTTTCAAAATTCATAAAAAAATTATTCATTAAAATAATACCAAAAACTATAGGTGATGTGTTACAATCTTATATCCAATTTTTCCCCAAAGGGTTTCAAATAATATTAAATGGTACACGTCATAGTTGTTTATCTACTATGTTTTATAAAAAAACCAAAGTCCCTTTTTAACTTTTATATGTTTGACCTAGTTATACTTAACCATTTTTTTTTAAAATAGTGTTTTGGAAACTAGACTCCAAATGCTATTTTCCATGTCTTTACACCATATTCAAATTTGGAGTATAGATATCTCAAACTATCTACATAAGTTCAAATTTATGACATTTCAAAAAATTCATGTCCACAAGTAGGCCACTTTTTATCCCCCAACTTTGTGCAAGTACCCATACATTTGAATGCGCCATCTACAGATCAGTCAAGAGTGGTATCCATTACTTCCAAAAAAATTTGTGTGCCAAAAATTATGATACAATTTTTTTCAGGGCCACCATCAAACAAAAAGAATTCTTCCCCAGCTATAGTTTTCTTGAATCAATCTAGTATTAATATTGTTATTATAGATGATGAATTCATGGATATTTTTTCCCTTTTGGTATGATAAATTATTCTTTTAATATTTGTAATAGGTGGGAGATGGCCTACAATTACATTCAATGCCATGGCCACATTTACAAAAACAATATGTTTTGTGGGTTTGACACATGTAAATGATTTCTCTTTCACATTTCTAATTATTTTCTTGGCTTATACCTTGCAACTGTTCTATTAAGTTAATTTCAAACAACATTGCAAGTGAACTGACTTAGGGATTTATATGGTCAATATTACAAAATATTGTCTATATGATCATACTGAAAGTATAATTCAAAAAAGGATATACTTGCTACTCAACTACACAAGATACCTTTATCAATTCCTTTGGCATTAGGATTATCTACTTTGCTATAAATAATACAAATCCATAGATATTACTACAATTAATGGTTTTGTAAATGGTAATGTTATATTTCACTATGTTTATATCTAACTACCATAAATATCTATGATGTTTTGTGCTTGTCAACTATGTTTTCTCCCACAACCTTTTTTTATACTACATTTTCATCAAGTACCATGACTACAAGTTGATAATATTATCTATGGAGTTATTCTATACTCCTATTCTCAATAATATTCAGAAATTCCAAGTATTCAATGATGATCAACATATCATCTACTTCATCACCAACATGAATGTGTTTGAAACCCATATTAGATGAAGATGATCGATAATAATTTCAAACTTATGAGGAAGGGGTAATAAATCTAAAAACTTATAGTATACCCAAAATCATGGTATCATTATAATGACTATTGAACATGGATTACCAAGGTGATAAACAAAAATCATACCCTAATAAATATATGATACACTAGTATTACAATCTAAATATTACAAACAAATAAAAAAATGTGCTTCTAGGCATGACATGTCCAAAATCAGTAAAAATAAGAATTTAGTTTTTAAAAGATTTTAGATATAATATTGCATGGAGTTATTAGGATTTAAAAGTGTTTAACACTTTTATTTTGGCATATACCATCCCTCTTAATCCAAGAGTTAAACCATTCTACTAGAGTTATTGATATTCAAATAAGTGTATAAATTACTCCAAGCAAGGATAATCTTACCCATAATAAAATACATGTGGGTGGCCAATTTGGTGCTAGTTAGAAATAAAAGTGGAGAGATAAGGTTGTGTGTTGACTTTCAAGACTTGAAAAAGGCCTTAGAAAAGGATAATTACCCATTGAATTTACTAGATGAAGTTATAAAAAAAGTGAATAAATCTAAAATGGTGCAATTCTTAGATAGGTACTTAGGGTATAATCAGGTAGTACTCAGTTATGAGGACTAGATTAAGACAACATTTTCAATAAATTAGGGTGCATTTGAATAAAAGAGGATTCCATTCATCTTGATCAATGTGGGTAAAAATTTCAATGTGTCATGTCTATTGTAATCAAGGATCTCATTGGCGAATGCATAGTCATATACATGGATAATTTAACTAACTTTTTCAAGAATGAGGAAGACCATGTGAAAGATTTGAGAGTAGTGTTGTATAGGTGAAAAGACTATGAAATATCCCTAAACCAAAAGAAGTGAATCTTTGGAT
>JARHVA010005839.1:935000-1017500 GCA_037957365.1 Torreya grandis
CTCTTAAAGCAATGGAAGGCTATGTTTTGATTTCACTATTTTGGTATAGTGTGTATATGTCTAATTTGTGTATGTGGTAGAAACTTATCCCTCTTTTAATTGTGATATCCCCTAATTACTAGTTCATCTTTTCATGCACATCATGTTTAGTTTTTTACATATTTTGATCAAACCCTGTATGTTGATACTATGAATTATTAGTGTCTTAATTTATACCTCCCCTTCATTTCCCTTAGCCTAGACCATTTCGTGAGCCTTCACATGGATATGTGAAGAGATATTTAAAGTCTAAACTTGGTTATTTACTTGTTACATTAGTGTTCTTTGAGTCAATTAGAGAGGATTAACCTATAATTTTGGTGCATCACCCTATTAACTTTGTTAGGATCCCTTATCCCTTTCTAACCCTTTTTCCATGAAACAATATGATTAGATTTAGTTTATTTGAGAATCACAGAGGAAACTAGTCTACTCTAGAGTTTTAGACCCATCATGAGATACCCATAACTTAGGGTTGTTCCCATTTTATGGATCAATCAGAAGAAGCCTAAAGAACTTCTCCCAAGCGTGCATGTTGAAGCCATAATTTTTTTTGGAATGCATAATGGTATAAAATACAAAATCAATAGAATTAAATTTTGTGTTTTTATTCTACATACTATTTATTAGAGGTATTAAAAAACACTAATGGTGACTCTAGGCATCTCTCATTTAGTGTGAGCAGTCTAAGTGCCTGATCATCATTATCTAGTATGTATAATCAACCATAGTCTTATCAATATGCTTATTTTATACCTAAATATACCTCTTATGAAATGGATAACATTTATATGTTCCCTCCAAGCATCCATCAAAAGGCCTACTATCCTTATCATAGCATTTATCCCCTTCCTACCCCTTATCAAAACTAAGATTATCCTATTACATCCCTATTAGGAGTCAAGAAAGTATTATCAACCTATCTTGGGTTGATAAATGAGATTGGTATGGGTTTAAAGTTTTCTCCAATCATCTCTACCCATGCTCTATGGAAGGTAAGGAGTGATTTCTAGTAAGTCAAATATGGGTGGTCTGCCCTTGAAAGTGAACAATGGATGGCATATGCAAATGAAGATATGGTATTAATAGGGATTTTGATTCAAGATGTAGGTAATAGACCCACTTGAATTATTATTATGTATACACTCAATCCTAACTCCCAAAAATCCTAAAATATCCCCTAACACACCTTGTCAAGTCTCATCTTCACCAAGAACTGAACTAGATTTGATAGATGAAGAGTTAGTCATGCAAGTAATAAATCAAGTAACTTTATCCCAACTCAATTAGCTTGGTGTTCAATATTTTAGATACTCTATCTCTCTCCTTCCCTCATGGGAAACTAAAAGTATCCTTCAAATGCCTAAATTGGAAGGACACTCTCATAAGCTCTGAGTAAGGAAGATTTCTTCACCTTCCTATCATCTCCCTTTTAGGCTAGAAGCATATTGTACAAAAGATGGAGGAGAAGATTATAGTGATAGGTAGACCTAAATAGAATAATGAAATTTTATATGATGAGGAGATCATAATAAGAAAACCACTTCTTTTAGAAGAGGGAGAAATGAGTTTGGACTAACCTTCTTGGTATTGCTTTAACACTAACAAGCTAGATCTTGATGAAGGAAATCCTCAAGTCAAAATTTTTAGTGAGTTTGATGAGGAAGACATCTTGGGAACTTAAGAGATATAGTTAGAAGAACCATCACCTTATGAAAAGGATAATTTTTGTGATAAACATAAATTTACACATAGGCATGTGCTTTAAGAAGATTATGATCTAATTGTGCTTGGGGAGCATGATGATGAAATGGCAAAATGTAAAAGTGTGGTAAAATTTGATCAGTTGATGTATGTATCGATAAGTAGATGCCTTATCAGGCACCTAGCCTAGTTTAAAGATACCAAAGATGATCAATCATAGGTTGTGATCAATTTAGAGCACAAATTTGAGATTCAATAAAAATAAGATCAGCTTACTCATTCACTCCATGAGGCTTGCATGTCTAAAAAATTAGATTGGAAGGGTGAGTTCATTTTTGATCTTATACCAAGATAAGTGTACCATTAATTTTCTCAAAATATATTACTTTTTCATATTTTTTTAGTATTCCTTAGTCATGTAAAGCATCATGTACTATTAAGACAAGTTATCTACTTTATACAACCAGTTAATGGTTTTGTATAGTTTCATTTTATTTGGTTAGTTTAGGTTAGGTTAGATTTCATGATTTTATCCAAGTGCCTTGGTAAAAATTTTTTAGTAAGTTATTTTAATTTTGTTTTCCTTCTAACCTTTTGTTTTAAAATAGGTTCTAGACTAGCTTAGTTGTAGAGACGTCACTCCACACCTAATGGATCAGATTGGCAAATAGATTGGGTTATTAATCACAATAAGCATGCTTCCCTATGAATCATGAATAATGTTGGCCATATTTTCCCACATACCAATCTATGCCCACTTGCTAAATCATCTCGATGTGGAGTTCCTGATTGAATAATTAATTCATATCATTTGGACAAAATCTGGATGGTATGGGTAGAGAAAAGAGGTCATGAAACTCATAAGAATTTAAAACACTAAAATATTGCAAAAAAAATTATGGATTAGTTGGGAAAAAATATGGATCATGTGTAAATCATCTGCTCCACTCAATCTATCTAGATTTTATCCAAACATTTGGCCCAAATAGTAGGAAAAGATAAATGATTGTTTCAATGCTACTAGATTTTGTACATATAGAGAATTCAAAGAAAATCACACCTATGGGTTCATTCAGTCTTAATCAAATATCATTCTCACTAAGTTTCAACTCACATGATGATGCAAGATATTCATCTTAAAATTTGGGTTTGAATACTAAAACTACCAAATAATCATACTTGGTCATTTCTTAGTAAAGATCGAGTGGACCAACCAACTTGTGCATTTGATATCTTTACTTATAAATCCTTCTAGGCTATTAGATCAAATGGGTTTACTCCTTGTGACATTAATACTATTTCCTAAAATTTTGGTGTCTTCTTGAGTTTTGTGCTTTAAGATACAAGTTTAAAAAGTTGGCCAAAAGTGTGAAATATGTTCATGCAAGTGTCAATTTTATGCCCAAGAAAAGATCCATATAATTTTAAATTTGATGATTTATACAACATAATTTTTTTTTCTCATAGATGTAAAATGATGTTTATGAAAAGATTAAGATTAATCTCTATGAACTATTCATTAGGATTCAAAAAACCTTGTTAAAGACTTGAGGAAGCGTATGCAACCAACAAGTGTCAAGACCATGGGAACTTGGAACAAGTCAAATGGTCAATAGATCTTGAAGACTAATAAGAGTATCCAATCATGGGAACTTGAGGAAGAGTATGCAACCAACAACTCTCTCTCTCTCTCTCTCTCTCTCTCTCTCTCTCTCTCTCTCTCTCTCTCTCTCTCTCTCTCTCTCTCTCTCTCTCTCTCTCTTCTACTATAAATAAAGGCCTTGGGGCCAAAAATAGATATCTCTCACTTTTTAGATAGATCATTATATCTCTCTATATTTCTCTCAATTCCCCCTCTTAGTTAGAAAAAACTCTACCAAGCTTGAATTTTCAACCAATTAAAGTAATAAAATCTTGTCTTTTGATTTCATTGATTTGGTATAGTGTGTATATGTCCAATTTTCACATGTGGTAGAAACTTCTCCCTCATCAAATTGTGATCTCACCTAGTTATTAGTTCATCTATTCATGTAAGTCATGTTTAGTGTTTTGCATCTTTTAATCAAATCCCACATGTTGACACTATTAATTGTTAGTGTCTTACTTTAGACATCCCCTTCATTTCCCTTAGCCTAGACAATTTGGTGAGCCTCCACATGGACATGTGAATAGATAGCTGAAGTTTGAACCTAGTCATTTACTTGTTTCATTATTGTTCTTCGAGTCAAGTAGAGAGGATTGACCTATAATTTTGGTGCATCACTCTATTAAATATATTAGGATCCCTTATCCCTTTCTAACCCTTTTCTTGTGAATCACTAGGCTTAGATTTAGTTTAGGTGATCATCAAATAGAAATCTAGTCTACTTTAGAGGTTTAACCCCATAATGAGATACCCACAACCTGGAGTTGTTCCCATTTTATGGCTCAATTTGGAGAATCCCAAATAAAATATCCCAAGGGTGTGAGTTAAATCAATAACAAAAGCATTCTCTCAAAACCAAATACAAAATTCACATATGAATGGTTTATGGGTTTTCCTAGGCAATGCTATAATAAAGATCTTGGGTGAAAAATATTTAGTTATATCTTTCACTTGATACATTAGTCCCCAACCTAGAATCAAGATGTTAAATAAGAAAGAGGAAATATGAATAAAGACAAAAAAATAATATGAAGAGAGAAATTTTATGGAAATAATTATTTTGATTGATCAGGGAAACATCATCATAGGCTTTCCAACCTGGTTGGGAGTGGAACACAACATTGAGTGGGATTAAAGGAAAATATGTTGGGGCTATATATAGTTTTTTTGTAATGAAAAAATGTCCTAAAAAATGTTATCAATGTAGGGTTACTAGATTGATGATTGGATTTATAGTAGTTAATCCTTGTAGGTTCTAAGAAGTCATAATTTAACTCACTTTCACACACTTGATTAACAAGAATATATGATTTGGTATTTTATCCATTCCCATATTCTCCTCTCTCAAATTTTTTCATGTCTCATGCATAATATTAACCAAAATATTGGGTTTGTAGACACATTCCTATAATTTTAAAATACTCATGAGTATTTTTTAGTAGAGTCTCCATCTATTGTTGCTTTCATAACATTCCCTAATTCTTCTAAGAATCATGGAACTTCCTTATTTAATTTTTTCCTCACTCTTGGTTGTGCTTATATATTGGTCTCATTACTCTCAATTTTCTTTGGTATGTTACCTAATTTTACATGCAAAATGAGACTCAAAAGCATTGATATTAGATAAACCATTTTCATGTGAGAAAACATTGTAGAAGGCACTTATCATGAAAATAGAGTATTGACCTCTCAGTTTACCTTTTAAAATAAGGCTTCCCAACACTCTAAAATCATTGAAATGATTTGTGTAAATTTTTATTGCTTATTATCCTTTGAAAACCATTCCATTTTGGAGACCAAATCTTTGTGATAGATTTTTGTATCTAACATTTGGTCCCTAAATGTCATTTTTACCTTCTTGCAGTTATAGTAATCCTGCCCCTACTTTACATGTGGCCTACTCTGCTATATTGAGTTATTGAGGGGTTCTTCATAATTTACATGTCATTATAGCTTATATTAAAAATTTAATCTCGTAGATCATGTTCATGCAAAAAAAATTCATATTTTAACCTTTTCTTGAAAATGACTTTCTACCCCCTTAAGAACTAGATGAAACTAAGCACCTGTAGTGAAATCTAACTACATTATAGCCATTACAATTTGACAACTACATTTCAACCATAAAAATATTATGATTATAGTATATCCATTAGAAACCAATGATTGTATTATAGTTTTCATAACCCAACAACTATAGTGCAGTTTAAAAGTCTTGACACCTTTGGATAGGGGTCACTTTAGTGGCAATGAATTTTGACCCCAAGCTCCATTTTTCAAACCCCTTGGTGCATTGGAAATTGAGTTTTGACACATAAATTTTTTTATAATTTATTTTATTAGAATTTATTCTAATTATAATATAAGGTATTTTTCCTAGATCTATTCTTTTTTCTCCCCCCATAATTGAAATTAAGTCTAAGTGAAGGTTTTCTGTGTATAACTCTTGGTCTGGAAATGGGTTTTGCCCACTCATTTTGAATTTTTGGATTTTTTGTCCTCCCATGATATTTTTAGATATTTTTGGATTAATTTAATTTATTAGACTCTAATAATTTCACTATATTCATCAAAACCCAAAATTTATAGTGCAACCCTAAAGTCCTAACAAGATTTGATAGGGTGTTAGGTTTTTGCTTTTAACTTTTCAAAAACTTATCATATTTAAAAAACTCTTATTTTTTTATAAATATGGTTTTGGAAATGACATAATGGTGTATTTTTTTAGGTTTTACCAATTAGGAGATGTAATTAATTTTTAATCCATATTCATGGTTTTATCCCCATCATGAATATCAAGTCCAACCAAGTTTTTTTCATATTTAACACTTTATCCTAAGGTAAAATTTTGACATCCTTTTGAATTATAAGTATTTTTGACATCCCATACATTTTTCAAAGTTTTAGGGATGCATTAAAACCATCATAATCTAAGGAATACACTATAATCCCTAAATCTAATAACTATAGTGCAACCCTAAAATCCTAAATCATTTTGATAGAGGTTAGGTTTTTTTTATCATAACTTTTGTTCCATTTATAGGATTTGTGAATCATTTGATGAATTTGAAATATGGTTTCAATATTTATATTTTGATGTAGTTATTTTCTTTAGGTGTTTTTTCAATCAATTTTTATATTGATTCATTTATCCTTGTTCCATTTTTGCCTTGCTAACATGTACTTAAAATACCTAAAAGTTATCCATTTTAAAAAAATGATTGATTTTTATTTTTAAAAGGTTGGATTTTATTCTCCCCAAAGAGATATATATCCAATACCTTTTATTTTTCATGAAATTTCATATTTTAATAGAATAATTTCTCTCTCATATCCTCTTTAACCATTATATTCATGGATGTGTAAGTGATTGATTTTGGTGGACTCAATTTGGATTGTCAAAATGATGTATTTCGATTAACAGAAAAAATTGGGAGTTTATTCACAATATGTTCATGTATATGGTGGTTGTGTTGTCCCTTTAATTTATTAATCACCCTCAGAAGCTTGCATTGGATTTGAATGGAATTGTACATGCATTGGTCACATGTGAGGTTGGTTTATGGAGTTAATCTAATTGAAAGGATTAACTCTATCTTTATTATTATATGATTTTATTTCTCCCAATTCCCTCATTTATCAATTTTTATGATTTTATTAGTTTAGAAACCTTTTCAATGCAAATTTTTGTTATAATTATATTATAATTTCAATAATTTTTCCACTACTATAAATGCATTGTAGAATACATAGTTAATGGAATGAATGAACATTTTGAATCAATCACATTAAAATTTAAATAAATCCTAAACATGGATTTGTTAGAAATATTAAATGAATGCATGTTTTATTATTTTCAACATAAAAAAACCTATACAAATGAGAGAATAGACACACATTACTCACTCAACTATTTAAGCACCCACATATAATTATAACTAAGTTTAATATTCACATTAGTAAGCCAATTGATTGGAATATTCTATGACAACCAAATTTCATAGGAGGTTAGATGGGCTTCAATGCCCTAAAATCCTAACATTGGTGAGATACACCAAACAACATGTCTACATAACGTAGAGTAAATTTTCATTTAACACTATAAATATTCAATTCTTCAAAATTTATGCATAAATTAATTTCATTTTTCTAGACAGGAACCAATTTAGGTACCTAATAAAAATATTTAACTATATATATGACACATCTATTCATCATTTGTCAAGCTCAGCGTTGATGGTTTATTCCAAGAGGAGGATTATTTTTCTATATTTTTATATAAATAAGTTTATACCTTGTTTGATATTAATTTCCTATCGATAATATTAGTTGGAAAACCCTCAAAATATTCATAAGACTCAAAAACATGTCTAAAATAATCATAAATAATTTGATAATTATTTTTTTGTTTTTTAGTGCAATTGACATTTAGATATACATAGTATTTTATTATTTTCTTATATTTATAATAATTATTTATCCTATCAATCTCCTCATAGGTTATATAGTCCTATATATTTTGTGATGATATTGAGTTGAAAATGTATATTATAAATTGATCAAAATAGTAGGTAATTTTTTTCCTTTTAGCTATATGTAGTCACTAAAATTATGTACATAATCCTTACAATCAAAGTAATTAGGTTATAATAAATAATTTATGTGTTCATAAAATTCAAGGACCTACTAATTGGTTTCATTATTATGGGTATATGGTTTTTAATTATTAATTAGTGTAAATCACATGAGTTTTAAACTAGAACAAACATAATAATGTTCATATTAAAATAACTTATCAGTTTATGGATTGAATTCTCCAAGGACATGGGTTATCTCAAAGACTTAGTAAAACTTTATAATATCCCACACCTTCTTAATATTATTCTAAATTTTGGAATGCTTATATATAGAGACACACATAAAAATATATATAGACACACACACACACACACACACACACACACACACACACACACACACACACACACACACACACACACACACACACACACACACACACACACACACACACACACACACACACACACACACACACACACACACACACACACACACACACACACACACACACACACACACACACACACACACACACATATGTATGTCTGTATATATTATTTACATAAATAATAACTAGTTTAGAATATCCACAAACCTTTAAATATTAATCCCTAACTCAATGAGATTATTGAAACCTATGCATGAGAATTGATTTATCATTTGTGACTTTAAATGATATATAGTTCACATTAAAAATGAATTTTAAAAAGGGTATGTTAAAATAATGTTTTATATACTCCCATGATGAGAGGTGGCTCTGTCAAAATACATAATTAAGAAACTATCTTTGGGTGATAACATAACATGTGTTTAGTCCTCATCATCTATAGACAAACTATATAAAATACCCATTATATGAGGGTAAGGTTATATAGGAGTTGCATTCCAATATTTATTTTGTATGTAATATATTTTTTTACCACAAGGGACCATTTATATTTTACCTATAAAGCCTATTATTTATTTAGACCATTCCCTTCCTAGCAAAATAACATAGTTTGCAAGGATATATAAAAAATGCATGTCATCAACATAATTAATAATTTGACCTCATGCTATATTAATTAGAATATCCTTAAAATTCTCACAAACGTGTTTTTTCTATAATAAAACACAAATCACATTTATATTATATTTTTCATGGGGGATGCCTTAATGATCATAAATAGATTTAAACATTATTTTTTTGGAATGCCTTGTATCAAGAAGCATTTATAGATAATCTTGTCATAAATTTTAGTATGAACATATAAATGAGATATATAACTGATAGACTATTATTTTTTTTCATGATAAAATGATAGATTTATTCATTTATATTTTTCTTTTGTAATCCTACAACAATACTTGGGTCTTTAACATTTTTAATGATAACTTAACATTCTTAAATTACTTAGTTAATCCGAAAACATTAGAATGTCATGTTATATATTTTATATTATAAATTATAAAGTAGGTTGTAAAAATAAACATAATTACTTATCCTTTAATAATTACTTAACCTAAAGGGTTGATAATTATTCTATGATAAACTATTATAATCATTATGTTATCTATTCCAAAACTTTTAATTTTTAAAATCAACATTCAATATTGTCTACTCTATTGATGCAAGTTTCATGCACACATAATGTTAGACATTTATAAATTATTTCATGGTGATTACATGGATGTGTCTAGGTGAGTGGATGAAGTGGCAATGATAAAGTGTGCAGTGTGCTTATCCTAGTATGATTGAAGTTGGCTTGGTTAATCTTCTATTTTGGCATGGTAAGAGATAACTAGGGATTAATATAAAGTATTGATCTTGTAAAAAAATTCCCATAATAAGTTTTATATGATTTGAGTTCTTGTGTGCATGAGTGGATTTCATTTGGTAGATCATTATTTTCATCTAGACATTTTAAGTCTGGTGGCAGAAAATCTGAGTAGGCAGCTTGTTGACATCATAATTTCCACATGTGGATGAGTTAGAGGGAGTTGGTAATATGGTTGTGATAAAATTATTAACTAATTACTACGTGATAATTATTAAGTAATGAAATGAAGTTTAGTTAGAGATATGTGGGTGAAAATTTGGGCTCTCGGGTATTTTGACAGTGTTGTCTATGTTCAAACAGAGCCAAGAAAATACTTTGGTGATGCAATTTATCACACTTATGAAATTTTAAATAGGAGATTGATATATGTATGAATTAACATATGAGATAAGATATTATTTTCTAGATCTTAAGGTATATTACTAATCAAAACAAAATATATGCACGTTTAAAGTTGGGCTTCCAGGCTGTTTGATATTGTTTTCCCACAGCCAAATTTGCTTGTGGCAAGAAAAGCTAAGTAACCTTTTTAATGTAGTCATTTTTCACACATGTAGTAACCTCATAAGGCATTGATAATATGTTTTTATTCAATTTTTTTCCTAGTCTATATACACTAAGTTTCAAGTCATGTGATGAAGTGCATCAAAAGATATGCATGTGCAAAGTAAGCCTTCTAAGCAGTTGTAGGCATAGTTGGCTTTGTGTTAGAATAAATATGAGTGAGTAGATTAATGTTGTTATATAGTTCATATGATAAGGTTTCAGGAGATACTTAATACATGGTTATATTCCCGTTTTAAAGGAACACATAAGGTGTAAATTTGAGAACATGCAAGTGAGTGAGGTAAAAGATATGACTGTGCAAAGTTGGCCTTATAGGTAGATAACAATGGTCCCCATACTTAGTCTATTTTGCATGATGTTAAATAAAAGGACCAAATGAAGATCTAATGGTTCATGGTCAATCATAAAAATACATATCAATAGTTTGTATTGAGAAATATGATGATAAGTTCTTGATGGTTAATAGTAAAGTTGTTAGAAGGCACGTGAGGGTGCTAAGTATCATGATCATGATGGTTATAAAAAATATTAGATGATGAGTGCTCTAAGATAAAGACTTAGATAATATATAGATATTGATGGTACATGTTAAGTTAATATTTTCAAGATTGCATAATATTAGTTCAACATGTTCTTTATTTAAAGTATAATTGAGTTAAATTTAGAAGAAGATCAACAGTTCATGATTAATCTAAGTAGTAAGGACACGATATGAGAGCATGGTGTCTAAAGTTTAACTGAGACCATTTGAATTTAAATATTTGAATTTAATAAAGGAAAGACTAGTCTTTGATTTTTAAGCCATAACTTTTGATATATGGAGAATTTGATGATGTAATAATTAGTGAATTTGTAGAGTACTCTAAGGCACATCTATAAATATAAATTGAAGATTTGTAAATGTGTACAGTCAAAGTTATGAGGGTTTAAAGTTGACTATATTTTCATATTCATCTATTAATAACCCAAGAAGAATATTTGAGCTCATTTTTATGGTATTTTTATGTCTCATGATGAATTAGATATTTATTACTATTGTATACTCCATGAGGATGATCTTTGTCCATTTTAAAGGGTTTAACAATTGTATGCAGTATGAATAAAAGTTTATAAGTTGATTGTATATTTGTTCATGGTGATTATGTGCATAGAATGATGTTTAAGCTATTTGAGGGTTAGCAAAAGAATCTTACGATGGATGTTGGAACTTAAATGGGACCTATAGATAATGTGACATGGGTTTGTTAATCAAAGAGGTGAATGGGTCATCATAAGACATAAATAGTGACTTAAGCTTATTTAAAAGAGAGTTGTGCTTAAGTGTGACCCATGTAAGATGCCTTAAGGTTGAAAACATGTGTTGTGGTTGAAAATGATTATTGTGGAAATGATAATTCATGAAGGCTATATAAATAGTAAAATCATAGATGATTTCTAGACTTTGTGAATGATTGTGTGAGAGGAGTATGCATTGAAGTGAAGAAGAGAGGAGATAGGTAGTGTGAATATTAGATGAGTTGATGAGAATAATAGTTTATTGAATTTGTATATGACTTGTATGTCATATTTAAGATGACATATTAGTGCTATTATAGTTTGAGAATATGCAAATAGGTATGAGTGTACATATGGGGATAGTTTGAGTGAAAAAAGAGAGATATTATGGCATGCCAAGATGAAAGGCCTATATGAGATAGAAAGGGAGTTTGTGTAGGGGTTAGATAATCAGAGATCCATCATCAAGTGTTGAACAAATCAATTCTAAGGTATAGGTGTTCACTTCAAATGAGGGTATGAAGGACTTGACCTTCCTTAGGGGTAGTTTCTTCTTGTGAAATAGGTGTTTCACTAAAGTCCTTTGGTAAAGAGAACTTGATCAAAGTTTTTGGTCTAAAGGACTTGAGTAGTATCTTATTTTTAACCTCTTATAGGACAACTAGTCCATGTGTTTGAAGCTTGAGAGTGGGTTTTATTCCACATGAGGGTTTCCCATAGGAAATATGTATTATTTTTTTGATCTCATGTATGAATTGAATTCATGAGCTCTCTTGTTAATATTTCTTGATCAAGTTAATATATGTTGATTATTTAATATTTTGAAAGGATTCAAATTGAAATTGAAATATCTGGGCTCACTAGTTCACCCCCTAGTGATTGTACCTCTAACAATTGGTATCATAGCTAGTCCTTTGGTAAAGTCTTTATAGCTTGAAGGTAATATAGGGTATAATATGGGTAGTCATCAAGGAGGTTTATCTACTAAGCAAGCATCAATATTTAATGGATCCAATTATGATTTTTGTAGTGAAAGGATGAGGACATACATTATGTCCCTAATGTTTGATGTATGTCAATTTGTTGTGGATGGTTATCTTGATCCTACTACTTCTCCATCTAGTGATACAAATAATAAGATATTTGAGAATAATTCTAAGGCAATGAATGCCATCACTTATGGTATTATAGAGACTAAGTTCACCAAGTTAATCCATTCCAAATATTTTAAATAGATATCAGGTAAAATGTAGATCATTTATGAAAGAGATTCAAAGGTCAAGCTTGCTAAGTTACAAATTCACAAAAGGCAATTTGAGAGTTTAAAGATGAAGGGAGAATATTATATGGAATCCTTTTTGTATAGAGTTATGATATTTTTAGCATCATTAGATGTCTTAGAGAGAACCTTAAAGAGTATACTATAGTTCAAAAAGTATTAAGGTCTCTATCCCTCAAGTTTGGTCCTAAAGTATCTACTATGTCATGATATAACTCATCTAAAGTTTGATGAATTACATGGCATCTTTACTACCTATTATATGAGGAATAAGAATGATATACCACCAAAGAAGGAAGAAACATTAAATATATAAATGGAGACAAATAAAATTTCCAATGTAAGAAACCCAAGGAGGATGATATTTTTGATATATATGAGGATGAACTAATTGCTTTGATTTCAAGGAAATTGAAAATACGTTTGGGAAAGTATAAGGGTAAATTAACCCTCAAATGCTTCAATTATGGAGAGGTAGGACATTACTATAATAAGTTTCATTAAAAGTATAATAAGGATGCTGATGAAGATAATGATCAAGGCCATGATGATGGCAAGAGTTCATTCAAGTATGATAATATAAAAAAGGGATTCATAAGGTTTGATAACAAGAAGTAATTAAAGGAACAAGAAGAATATCTACATCAAAGAAGATTTCAGCTCATCAGATGAGAGTGAAGTTAGTGACTTAGAGTATGATCATGAATATGATGATATTATTGAAGATGAAGGTATTTGCTCACATCAAATAGAGTCTATTTATAGTGATTCAAATGTTGATAGAAATGAGGTGGACTATGAGATTGAATCGATGAATGTTCTTGAATAACTGAATATTGTGAATAAGATCAATAAGAAAATAAAATCTAAAGTCAATGACTTTACAGAAATATTCAATGTGTTTGAGGTAACATTGGTTGAATACTCTAGAGAGCATGAAGGTGATATCATGTTTCTTAATTCTAAGTTAGAATCTATGTTTACAAGTCTAAGAGCCAAAGAAGAATAATGTTCAAGGTATGTAAATGAAAATGATTCATTTAAATCTGAGTTATAGAAGACATGCAGTAAGGTGAAGTCATTTGTGATATTTGAAAGAGATCAAGTGATCTAGATAATATTTTTAATGATCAAAAGCATGCAAGTGATAGAACTCATCTTATATACAACTAAGAACCAGTGAATGTAACTAAAGATAATATGAAGACTAATGTGAACATGGACAATAATAATTTGAATATAAATCATCATACAAGTAATGAATGTGTTAGAATAATGAAGATAATGAGATCAGACAACTGAATTCTTTGAGGTATGTAAATTTTGATGGCTACTTCTATACTTGTAGTCATTTTAGGCATAGAGTTAGAGAATTCAAGAGACTTGTTATAAATTATTTTGTATGGAACTATGATGGGGGTCACTATTCAAAATGTGTGATAAATATTAAATGAGGGACACTTTGCTAAGCATTGTCCAAACAAGGAAATGCAAGATAAGTCTTCTTTAAAAAGAGTAGTTTGTTTATATTGTCATGACATTAGACACATTCATAGTTTCTGCCTGAGCAAGGTAAGATAAGATGAGTTTCCATCATGGAGTATGGTTTGCTACAACTATAAATAAAGAGGTCACATTGATAGATTCTAAAATAAAATGCCATTAAATCAAAATAAATTCAATCAGTCTAGGAGTGCAAGGAAGAAGGCAAGTTATCTCATGAAAACCAAAGGTGGTAAGTGTGAGTAATGATGAGTTTGTAGTTCCAAGTAATCTATTTTCTATGTTAGATAATGATATAGAAGGTGAAGCATGCCAAGGGATCTCATTATTTACTCATATTATGAATGAAGAGACCAATCTCAAGGAAAAAACCAAGGTGCTTGTTGAGGCTAGTTCTGAGAAGTGTATGGATCTAATTAGACATACTAATTTTAATGAACAAGTATCATTCAAAGAACATCAATTGTCAATGATTATTTTTTAGGTTCCAAGATGTAAGGAATATTGTATAGATGAAAAGGTATGTCATGAATCTATGTTGTCTCCATGTGTTGTCAATTCTATCTTATAAGAGAAGGAGAGTGATATAGAAAAGGAACAAGTTATCATAATTCAAACTAAGAAGAAGAATAAAATCAAGAAATATTATGGATATAAAAGGATTATATTGGTTATTAAGAACATGTGAGCCACTCCTTGTATGCAATCATAAATTCATCATTTTTATAAATCAATCATGGCTCAAAAAATATAGAGCATACCTACACTTCTGATTAGGGATACACTTGTTAAGTGAGAGCATGACTAATATGGGGATTTACTATACCTGATTAGGAAGGGTTATAAAGCCTATAGTCTAACACAATCACATAAAAACCATAATGGATTCCTAAGGTTTAAATCATTTAACTTATTCTAATAACAAGAAAGTAAATCTAATGTAGGGCACACCAAAGCTTGTGGCACAAAGTGGGGGTTAGAAATAATAAAAATATATAAGGAAATTCAATTAAATTAATTATGAGTAACACCCTAATATACGAAATATAGTATTATTTGAGACAACACTTATGCTACTTATATCTATTAAAAGAGAGGAGAACAAAGCTATAATATACTTACATGAATGTGAACCCATTGAAACTCAATATTTCCATTAGCCAAAGGTAATTAACAAGTGGTTTTTGTGGTTTGTAAGGATCGCTAAGAAATAAAAAAACATGCAATACTTATCCACAAGACTACATTATTGAAATAATAAACCTAAGATAGGTCTCTTCAAGTAGAATGGTGGAAGAGCAGATTGTGAAAAATCATGAGTGAATAATAACTCTTGATTGCACATATGAATAATAAGCAAAATGATATTATATATATATATATAGGTGGATATTTCCATAAATTCTTCTAGGAACATCGAATGTACAGGGTCAACTCAATCAACCAAGTGTGTTTTTAGGGATAAATTACTATGTTTGAGATAGGTTGGCCAAATGGATAACAAGTTAAGAAAGTAAAGAATAACCCTAAACTGTACTATGTCGACCCAATCGACCTAATAAATCTAACTATCCAAAAGGGTTTTAAGATAATAAAAGGAGGAATGGAAAGAGGAAAAGACTGGAAGAATAATCAAGGGAGGTAAGTAGACTAGGGAATGGTTGTAGAAGCTAGTTGGATTGGTAATAATGTGGAAATAAGGGACAACAATCTTGTGAATCATGAAAATTCTACCTACCTCTTTCCCATCTCACCCCTTAGGTCATGAACTTAGATAGATTAAGTCTCGATGAGTTATTTCAATATGTAAAGTGTCATTAATTGATAAAATTTTGAAAATATTATGTATATATACTCTTAGATTCACTTTGTTTTAGAGAATTATGGTGCAAACTATGTCTCTGTATATGCTTCTTAATAAACATCTTTTAATGGATAAGTGATTGTTGATATGGTATTATTTTGATGGTCCTATAAGGCTATACATGAGTTTTTTTAGTTGGAATAGGTATGTCCAGGTGGAATATATGTTGTGGAGATGTCAGAGTGATGTCATAGTTGAATATAGTCAATCTATAGGGTCAGATTGAAGATTTCCAAGTGGCCTAATGAGATATGAATTTTCAATAAGATTTTTATGATTATAAAGGTCTATGAATTTCTTTTTGATGTATTCCAAGTGATTTTAATCTTTCAAGATATTTTTTGTGCAATTAGAAAATTTTTGTTTGCTCTTGGGTTTTCTAGTTTGTGCTTAAGAGTATGTAGGTCCTAAAATGGGTTATATGATGTTTAGGTTCCCAAACATGTGGAAGATAATTTTATTTCAAAAAGTGTGTGATGGTTGTCTCTAGGTGTGTAATAATTTTTAGAGGTGTGCATTGACCAGAAGGAGATTTGTTGACTCTATTAATTTTAGGATTTAATGGTTTAGGCTCTGCTAGAAAATTGATTTGACTTGTGAATTGAAGTATGAAGATTATTAATATGTTGAATGGGACAAATGGGTTCTAAAATAAATATTCATAAAGATCTAAAGGTTAGTAGTTTTCAAATTATTCAAGTTTTTATCAAGATGGAGGCCTAATTAGCTAGTAGGTTTGTGAATGAAGTATGTTGCAGAAGATGAGATATGTAATGAGAATTGGTGTGATTTAGGGGGAATATTAGAGTGATATAGATATAAAGTTTAAATTATTGAAGGTGTGTATACTGAAAGTTGTGGGATTTACATGTTTTAGGTAGGGCTACAAAGACTCTAAATAGGCCTAGTCATTAAAAGTGCCTTTTTATTTAGTTTCTACAAAATATCAATGCATGAGTGTTTGAAGGAGAATTATTAGGTCAGTTGAGATTATGTGTCTTATTTTTTGAATACATGAATTTATGTTGGTAGTCCTTGAATTGGTTTAAGAGAGAAGGCTAGTAAGCTTGTATGGTGACTCTTTATGGTGTATAGAGATCTGAAGATGCTCAAGTAATGAAATTTATTATAAATATTAGGGGGAGTCCCTATCACATGTTTCTTGGTGATTTTAATCATATTTTAGTGTTTTTTTTATTATTTATTCCTTTGTTTCAATACTTGGTTGAAGAAGAATTTTGGCACATAACAAGAGGAAGGTGTCAAGGTGAGAAGAGGTAGGATCAAGGTAAGGAAGATTTTTTATCACATATATAAGGTGGTAATCTCATATTCATGGTATTTTTAGGTCTTCAAGATTATTTGGTTCCCACTTTGTCATTGTGTTATAGGGGGAGAAAGTTATTATTTTGAGAGTGCTTGAAAAGAGAAGAGGAAGGTGAGTTGTATATTGTTATATGATGGTTGTTGAAATCAATGAAAAAGGGGGAGATTGTTTGAGAGTTTTTAATGATATCATGGTGATGATATTGATGTGTCCAAGTGAGTGTATTGGTAGTATAAATGATAATGACAAAGTGTGTAATGTGTTTATCCTACTATGCTTGCAGTTGGCTTGTTTGATCTTCTATTTTGGAATGGTAAGAGATGATTAGGGATGAATCTAAAGTATTGAAAATGTGAAAAATGTCTTATAATAAGTTTTTTTATACTTTGAGTTATTATTTGCATGAGTGGATTTCATCTAGTTGATCATTGTTTTCATCTAGACATTTTTGCTCTAGTGGTAGAAAATCTGAATAGATAATTGGATGTTGTCATAATTAACACATGTGGATGAGTCAAGGGGATTTGTTCATATGTTTGTGATCACATTAGTACCTATTTTTTATGTGATAAGTCTTAAGTCATGAAATTAAGTTCATTAAAATATATATGGTTGAAAATTTGGGTTCTCAGATATTTTGATAGTGTTTTCTATGTTCAAATAGAGCCAAGTAAGTAGTTTGGTGATGTCATATCTCACACATATGAAATTTTAAAAATAATATTGATATATGGATGAATTCCCCTATGAGATAAGATATTATGTGATAAATATCAAGTTGTGTGACTAAATTATATAAAATATATGTAAGTACAAAGTTGGGCTCCTAGCTAGTTTGACAGTGTTTCCCATACTTAGCCACATTTTATTGTGGCAAGAAAAGATAAATAGCCTTTTTGATGTAGTCATTTTTCACATGTGTCAAAGTTTCATAAGGATTTTATCATATGGTTTTATTAAATCATGTTCTTAGTTTATATACACTAAATTTTAAGTCATGTGTCAAGCACATCAAAAAATATGCATGTGTAAAGTTGACCTTTCAAGTAGTTCTAGGCATAGTTGGTTCTGTGGTAGAAAAAATCTAAGTGAGAATATTAATGGTGTTATATATTTCACATGCAAAGGTTTCAAGAAATTATTAATACATGGTTAGATTTCTATTTTAAAGGAGAACATATGCCCCAAATTTGAGAACATGTGAGTGAGTGAGGTAAAAGATATGAATGTGCAAAGTTGGCCTTCCAAGTAGATAGAAATGGTCCTCATACTTAGTCTATTTTGCATGATGGTAAAGATCAGGACCAAATGAAGATCCAATGGTTCACTGGAGATCATAAAAATATATATATTAATGGTTCATATTGAGTAAAATGGTGATAAATGTTATATGTTTAATATTAAAGTGCTTAGAAGGCATGTGAGGATGCCAAGGGCTTCAGAGCAAGATCGAATGGTGAGCACTATAAGATAAAGACCTTGCTAATCCATATATATTGATATTGTGTTGAGAAAATATTATAAGATTGCATAAGATGAGGTCAACATGATTTTTATTTAACAATATAACTAAGTGAAAGTTTGAATAATATTGGTAGATCATAATTTATATAAGTAGCAAGGACACAAGATGATAACATGGTGCGTGAAGTCTAACTATGACCATTAGAATTCAAATATTTGAATTTAATAAAGGAAATACCAGTGTCTAGGTTTTGAGCCATAAATCTTGATCTATGTAGAATTTGACCATTAAATAAAAAGTGAATTTATAGAGGACTCCAAGATGCATGTATTAATATAAATTTAAAGATCTGAAAATGTTTATAGTCAAAGTTATGAAGTCTTAAAGCTAAATGTGATTTCATGTTCCTCTATTAAGAACCCAAAAAGGATATTTCAAATCATTCTAATGGTATTTCAATGTCTCATGATGAATTATCTATTTTGGAGTGTTTTAGAATCCATGAGGATGATATATGTGTGTTTTAAAGGTTTGACCAATTGTATTTAGTATGAAAAAAAATTTAGAAGTCAAGGGTGTATTTGTTCATGGTGAATGTGTGCACATAATGGTGTTTGACCTTATTGGGCGTTAGAAGAAAAACGCTATGATATATCTTGGAACTTTAAGGGGACATATATATCATGTGACGTGGATTAAAGAGTTAGAAAGTATTCATGTGTTCATAGTTTGCTTAGAGAAGGGTAAAAGAGGTGAATGGGTCATCATAAGACCTAAATAATGACTTATGCTTATTTGAAAGAGAGTTTTGATTAAGTGTGACCCATGTAATATGCCTTAAGGGTGAATGCATGTGTTGTGGCTGACAAGGATTATTTTAGACATGATAATTCATAAAGGATCTATAAATAGTGAAATCAAAGATGATGATTTTTAGACTTTAAGAAGGCTTGTATGAGATGAGTATGCATTGAAGTGAATAAGAGAGAATAGGTAGTGTTCCTGTTGGATGAGTTAATGAGAATAATGTTTTTTGAATATGTGTATGACATGTGGGTCATATTTTTGATGAAAAACTAGGGTTATTATAGTTTGAGGATATGCAAAGAGGTTTGAGTGTGCATATGAGGATATTTTGAGTGAAGAAGGAGAGAGATTATGTTATGCATATGTCAAAGGACTATATGAGATATAGAGGGAGTTTGTGTAGGGGTTAGATAATCGAGATCCATCATCAGGTGTTGAAGAAATCATTTCGAAGGTGGAGGTTTTCACTTCAAAGGAGGGTATAAAGGACTTGATCTTCCTTAGGGGTAGTTATTCCTTATGCAATAGGTGTTTCACTAAAGGCCTTTGTTCAGGAGGACTTGATCAAGGTTTATGGTTTAAAGGACTTAACTAGTCTCTTGTTTATAATATGTTATAGGATAAGTAGTCCATGTGTTGTAGTCTTGATATTGGGTTTTATTCCCCATGAGGGATTCCCATAGGAGCTATGTGTAGTGTGTTTGATCTTGTGTATGGATTGAATGAATGAGATCACTTATTAATGTTGCTTGATCAATCTAATATATGAAAAAAAATTAATAGTTTGAAATGATTTTAATTAAAATTGATATATTTGGGCTCATTGATTCACCTCCCTCTAAGTCATTGTACCTCTCACACCTAATTCATGAAAAAGGTAACCTCTAACATTTTTGGAGCTTTATAGGGTTAAAATCTATTTTGGTGCATGAGTTGTAGATATGGGTTGAACAACTAGGTGGTGAAATAGTCAACTAAGCATACAAGTTATTAAATGAGTGTGTATGGGTGAATGAAACCTAAAAGAGGACAAAAATAGTATTTATTTTGGATGGAAGGTAGTCTAAAATATGGTTGGTAGTTCTAAAAATAAACTCAAAAGAGGTAAAAAGGGTATTGAAGAAAAGGGATTCTCGATTAAATAATTTTTTTTATTCAAATAATTTCAAAGAGGACAAAGGATTAAAAACAATGTTTGTAGTTAGATATTGTTTCATACTAACCCATAAACACAATGATGCATCTATGGAAAAGGACATAATTAATTCATAGATTATGGATAAAGGTTTGTATCACTAGGACTATTGTTGAAAAACTAAAGTGAGAGGATATGACCAACAAACTAATATTACCTCACTCTATTATTGTAAAAATTAGGAGGTTGTATCAAAGAGACCCTTCTGCATAATCCAAAATCACTCAATAACCCTACTTAATGATATATGCCAATTAAAAACAATTATTACTAATTCTAATTCAAACAATATTCAATAATCAAGACAACAAGAAACTTCAAAAATACTATTTCATATAATTAAATACTAGTTTATTATCTTGAAACAAATTCAAAATAAAATCACATGAATTTGGAGAAGAAACTCATATTTTAAAGTTACATGACAATGTAAATATCCCTTTCTGCATTGATAAATTTTTTAACTCCATTGTAAAAGGTAAAATTAGACGTATATATAGATTTGGGGAAGAGCTCACCTCATCCTCTAAATCATGCACAAATAAATAATTACATGCTAATGACTAGAAAAAAGTTTCTACTTTAATGCAGACCATGTATGTAAAATTAAATACAAGCAAAACTATATTTTCATAAAAAGATACACACTTACAAAATTATGAAATATGTGCATGTTAAAAGACTTTATATTTAAATATTATATACATAAAAAATAGATATAATATGAACTCAAAATACTATGGTTTAGTCATCATCAAGGATTTCATGGTCAAGGGACTAACACTTGAATTTTTTGATGGCGCTGGAGTGGTATGAGGAGTTAAACCAAAAAATATTCTATCCTCTATCTTTGTCATTTTGTCCTAATAGAACTTGTATAATTTATATGATAATTCAATTGATTATTTACTAGCAGTAATTCATAGTTTAATGTAGAAAACAAGGGATTTTAGTTCTCTATAGAATGAAAGTTTTCTTAATCTCTTTGGTAGTTGATAATGAGTCATCTATTTATAATAAAATCATATATCTAGAAGATGTGTTAATTAACTCCAATTCATGTGCCATTAATGTCCAATGGCTTTAGGCTTGTTTTTCTTTTTTAATTCAAATTTGGTAGCTCACATTGGTGGTTATGACATGGTATTTTTATGTGTTCTTAGGATGCTCGTTTTTCATATCTTAGATAAGTGTGGCTTGGTCATTAGTTTGATGTTGATAGATTTATAGTAAGTGGTACTATAGAAGAAGTCAAGTATCATGGATTTTGTTAATCTCCATTTAATCAAATCCAAAAATGTCTTATATGTGTGAATACAGATTCCCATGGATTTTTCATGTCATATTTTTTGTCAAAATAATCCTTTAACATTTTTCACAAACACACAAAGGTAAAATACACAAATATTAAAATATGCGAAGGCCAAAGGTAGTGATGACCACAACACAAGATAACCCAAAAGACAAAAAGACCCATATTTTTAAAGACTAGAATTTATTAAGATAAAAAAGCTTTAAAATCTAAAATTAGCAAAAAATTGAAGGTCACAAAGTATGGAAGTTGAGAAATGCCAAAATCTATGACATGTAAAGTCACAAAAACCAAAATTCATGAATATAAAACACATGAACTACAAAAAAAATTAAGATCAAAACATGTGAAGTCTAAAATCCATGAGGACAAAATGTGGAACATGAAAAACATACAAAGACTAATTTAATCCATGGCAAGAAGTTCCAAAGGCAAGAAGTCATGAAAATTTGAAAGAACTAGTATTTTCTATTTGAAATTTTCTAATGAATTTAGAAAACTTGCTTATATGTAATAACCAATGAAATACATTAATATACTAGTTTTATTAAATCACATAAAGTGGGAAAAACCTTAATATGGGAAAATATTAATTACATTAATATACAATAGTGCATTTAAGAAGAACCTTTAACATGGGAATTAAGAGCTTTAAGAGTTAATTTAATGCTAAGTACTCATGTGATCAGTAATTAAAAAGGGACTTTAAAATTAAAATTAGGCCTTTTAGACTTCTAATGGCCCCCCATTCAAAAACCTTTAGGGTGGGGTGTGTTGAGTACAATAAATGGTGACTTATAGGGGAATACACCCCAGTATTCAAGAACCTAAAATATTTTTTTATTAATTACAAATTAAACATGAATCATAATAGATAAGAATAATTAAACCAAGAACATGAAAAATAATTTGAAAACTTCAAGCAACATACCAACCTTTTTAAGGTATTTTATTTATGTGTGATGAAGTGATGTTATTTTACCCTTTGAATTTTTACCAAAGACTTGTACTAGACTATAGGTTTCATTTTGGTTTTTAAAACAATTAAAAACAAAATAAACATAGGCATTTATCTACTTCCATCTAGGCATACATATTCCTAATAGAGATGCCTTTGGTTCTCCACTTTCTACTTTTATTAGTTTTTATGATGTGTAATGCATTGATCTTATTTAATCATGTGAGTCATTGATCATTTTTAGATTTTCTTTTGGATTTATTCATCACTCTTTAGGATCAATTTATTCACTCATTTTTTAGTGTATGAATGGAATAAGGGGATGGAAACCACTTTGATTTGGTGTGTGTATGAGTAAAATTAAATTTACTAGAATTTCCCTACCATCCATATCCACATCAATGGTTATTACTTCAAACAATTATTAACATGAGGAATGTGTTTGATCCAAGGATATGGAAAGACTTTCCAAATTTTAATTAATTTATGAGATAAAATTTTACATATGTGATAAATATATTCAATTGTGATATAATCCTAATTCAATTTTCATCATATACCTAAATTCTAAAAACCACAAAGATAAAGGTGTAAAACCTGTAGACAAGCTAATTATGTGTTCCATTTATGATCTTACCTTACCTGTTCTCCCTTTTGGATTTATATTCCAACCCAATAATTCATGATAATCAAGGTGAACTAGATATTATATTGGTTATACTATAAGAGGTCAATAAAATTATCATGAAATAAAATACACCTACTCTAGAAAGTAGGGAACTAATACAAGGAAATAAAATGTTGAAATTAGGGAATCTAAAAAGCATGAAACTATTATAATGAAATAAAATGATAGAAAATAAGAAACCTAACTAGGAAATCAATAAACCTAATCTATTATACCTCTAATAAAACACTTTTTGTTACTTAGGCACATCTTTAGATGGTAAAACCATGAGTAATGCTTAAAAATTTACCTATTGAGTAGATAAATTATCTCTTTAGCTTGGAATTCCCTTGACTGAAAATAATTATTTCCCATAATATATTATATCTGATAAATTTGATCTATAAAGGGGGTGAACTTGTCATTATGCCCTTTCTTTTTGTGGGTTTTATCCCATAGAATAATTACATTAGATATTTTAAATGATTTAGATTTTGATCTTCTATCAAAACATATTTTGAATAGGTCCTAGTGTTTATTGTAATTGTGTAAAGCTTCTATCCTTGAATATTAAATTTCTATTAAGTCCAACAAATTAGGAATCCACTTTATCATTGGGTTGCACATATTCATACATAAATTAATACATGGGTAGTTTGAGAATAATTGGGAATACTAGTTAGCATCCATATATTAAAAGGTATGGTAACAAATTGAGGGCTTGCTTGTATCTAGTTTACTTTCCCCATAGTGAATAATTTAGTATATGATGCCACTCTCATGGCTTAATTGTAGCTAAATTCTTGATATCACCCATCAATTTTTTATATGTAGATTCATCCAATCTATTTACATAAGGGTAATGATTGGATGATGATCTAATGAAAATTTGTTTTCCATGAACCCATTCATTAAACTCAACTAATGAAAATGTTGGGTTATTATCACAACCCATAGATATGGGAGTACCAAACCTTATTGTGATGTTCTCCTCTAGAAAACTTATTATATCCTATGCTATATAAATTATTATTACTAATGCTTTAGTCCACATAGTGTACTTATCTATATCCATAAGTATAAACTTGTAAATGGATAATGAATTTGCATTCTTATCACCAATGAAATAAAAGCCTCAATGGGAAAATGGTCTTCCTTTAATTATAGATTGTAATGGAATTACTACATACACTTCTCTTTTAACAAATATTTTGGAATTTGTGACATGTTCTCACATGGTTGTGTGTATCTTTGACTATAGTTGGCCAATAATAACCCATTATGAGAATATTATGTGTTATGGTGTTTTCATATAGATGAGCATTGCCTATCTTTCCATGCAGGTTCTCCATGATTTTATGAGCTTCATCCTATGACATGCATCTTAAATAGATGTATTTGTAATTTATTTTGTAAAGAATACAAGTTTTAATCATGTAATAGACATATTTATTAATTATGGATATTTTTTGTTCTTTAGTGACTTTAAGAGGAAAATCACCTATGAGTAAGTATTGAATGATATTAACATAATAGTCTCTTTTATATACTTTAGTCTTGAGGACTTTATCAATGGTGATGCAGGGGTCAAACTCAACCATAATTTAAATGATGCCTTTTCATCTAAAATTTTTAATATACTTGATTTCTATGTCAAATTCCTATAGATTTTCCATCTATTTACCTTTGTGCTCTCCTAATTAATTTTAGCCCATAGTGAGTAAAATAACTAGATTTGGCATAATGGAAATAGTTTTATTCCTCAAAATGCAATATTGAAAATTCTTTACTACTTTGAGAAGATCATAAATATTTTTATCTACGATATATTATTTGAGATCTAATTCATTTAGATTTGTTCTCATTAATTAAAAAGGGTGTTTGCTTTCATCCCTTTTTTGAATAAACATATCAACAATTGTGTTCTCTGAAGCAAACAAATATAAGAAGAAATATTTGTTGAAGTCTAGGATGATCAATAATTACGCCTGAGTAATGATATCCTTGATGTCTTGGAAATATTTTTAGGCTTTTAGTGATCATTCTATCTTTGTGTATTGATCGAGCATTGAATTTAGATGCACAATTATATATACAAAACTAGAGATAAAATTTCTCATAAAATCATTCTTACTAAATCAGGACTTGAGATATTTCTTACTAATTTGGAATGTTATCTTTGAGATCCCTTGAATTATATCTAGATAAATAATGATCCCATCTTTGGTGATGATATGTCCCAATAATTTACCTTCTATGACACCAAATATTCTCTTCTCAAGGTTGAGTGAGATGCCAAACCTTTTACATATTTCAATTATTGACTATAAATGGTGTATATGATCATTTCTATTGTTTGTCAATATGATGAGGTCATCCATATAAATAATTATGCATTTACATATCATTCATTCAAATTTAGGATCCATAGCCCATTGAAATATGGATCCTACATTAATTAGACCAAAAATAATCCTTTTTTATTCATAATTAACCCACTCTATAGTAAATGAAGTCTTCATTATATCCTTAGATTCCACCATTACCTAGTTATAACATGAGAACCCATCTAAAAAATACATCATTCCATAATCACTTAATACTTCAATTACATCATCTAGAGAACATAAAGGATAGTTATCCTTCTCAGAATATCTATTTATATTCCTAAAGTTAACACACATTCTAATTTCCCCATTATTTTTTTGATTGATACCAAATTGGAAAGACTAGTTGAATGCTTGATAAGGAAAACTATCCTAGCCCTTAACAATTTTTGTAATTATTTATAAACAAGTGGTTATAAGATTGGATTGACTAGCCTTTATCTTTGTCTAAATAACTTATGGTCCTAATTTAGTGGGATTGTATGTGTGATAACTCTAGGGTCAAAAATATTCAAGTCCTCATAAGTCCATGTAATCACATCTTTATATTGAATTAGAAAGTTTCTTACCTTTTTATTTTATGCTTGAGTGCAATTAAGACCAATGTGGAGATAGTGTGGATCATTATCATCCCCTAAATTTTCTCTATCAAAATCATATTCATTAGCTTTAGGCTATCTCCAATCCTAGGCTTTAAGATCCATATCAAATTTTATTTCCAAGGAAAACATTACCAAAGGTAAATTATCTTCCTTGAGTTGGACAACATCTACTTCTCCAAATTCATCATGGCCTGGTTACATAAAATCCTTTTCATCAATGCTTTGAGGTTTAAACTATCCTAAACTAGTCAAGAATTATATAATCTACTTGTCATCTTTAAACATATGGAAATTATTCACATTATTAGGAATCCATGGCAAGTTATGAACTCGGTATAAAATCTCCATAACCTGAGTTCCTATAATGGTGATAAATTGGCAACCGAACTAGCTAATGAATTAGCTACTTAGTTTAGTTATCTATGAATTGACACTATATTAAATTATTTGAATGATTTAATTAGATAACAAACCCTATTTTTTTTACCTTTTGATATATGACAACTTACACTTTTACTTATTCCTAGCCTAATTAATCACCAACTATAAATCTCCATAAATCAACAACTACTTAAAATTATTCTTGAGGGTAAACATCAGTCCCAAGATTAGTGCCTCATAATATACTCTATTGTTTGTGAAATTTAATTACAATATATATTTTGATATTTAATTATTACCTTGTGTGTCATTTATTAAGACCCAACACTTTATACTTGTTTATATCTTTCACCATCAAAATTAAGAGTCCACAGTTGTGAAGGTCTGCGAAGTCTTGACTCCTATATTTCATAATTTATGGTGAAGGTGTAAATCCCAAGACTAAGAAATTTGTAAGTAACCTATTCATTATTGGAATTATATTTCATAATTATATTTTTCCTCTTAGGATCTTGATTGATTTGAATTTTATTCAAAATTCCTCTTCATGGTAGCCATATGTGGGAAAAGTATATCACCACATATTCATTTAGTGTTTTTAACCAATCCCTACTTATTAGTAGTTCATATCCTTCTAATATATACACCATGATTATCCATATATTCATATGTATGCATGAATCCTATAAAACATAAATACATACATTTTTCAATTATCTATTCATGGTCACTATTTTCTTTTCTAACTATGAAACCATCATCTTGGATGGGCTTCAAGTGAACCCTAGATTTTGACAGATGGAAGTTAGCATTACGATACTAAAAGATCCGTAATAAACTAATAAATTATGTATATTCCTTCTAAATTATATTATAGTTATAAATAAGAGAGGAACCTCTATTTTAATCATTTATATAACATTTGTGTGATTAGATTTTTACTTGTTTTGTAGCAATTTTGCCTATAATAGACTTCTACAAGACTTATTTTTATTTTGTAATATCATCCAACTCATGAAGAGTTATGTTTGATTTTGTTTTATTCATTTCCTCCATGATGTTTTACCCTGATTTTCTCTACACTTATGCATTTGGTGGATGTTCATTTCCCTTCAGGGGAAGTGGATTTTTATTAGCCTTCAGATCTAGGGAAATAGTTGTGTTGTTTGGAGATGTAGATGTGGTGAATGGATTCTTATTCCTCAAATTATAATTAAAATTCCAAAATTATTGGAAAGTGTGGATATCATTTCAATTTTCTTATGGTTTATTGTCATATTTACTTGTAAAATGAGACTCATATGTTTTGAAGACCATAACTATTCTTGAGGAAATAGGAGCATGGGGTGGTTCTAGAAAATTATTTATTAAATCTTTCCCCACCATTTCTTTTTAGAATATTTCAAACAATGAAAAAAGGTCAACATACTCGATATCACCATATCGTGATGTGTTGTGGACTCAACAACAATTAGGAAAGATTTATTCTATTATGTTGGTCTCGAGAAGCTTATTATATTGTTGTTTCTCAATATTATTTATAGGTTTATTGAAAGGTTTGTTAAACATGAGAAACACAAAAAAAATATTATTGTTTTATCCTATATAATTAACTATTTTGTTTTTCATGTTTATAAAGTCGTTACTTAACTTTTGGGCCATTATATGTATATAATATAACTATTCCTTAGTAGATTTTAAAATTTGAGTAACTATTGTGTTGTCTGGGATTGAATGTTGGTTTTCTTGATGACTATTCATCTATGAATGATTTTTAATGAAACCATGATTCTAATTTTCTATTAACTACATCAAAGGAGGAAATACATATAGTTGATTCTAATTAAATATGAGAACATTTTGATTCACATGAAGCACTATATTCAGAGCTAGGAAACAAACATTAAGTTTAGGAATTCTTGAATGTGAGGATATATTCATTTGTCAATGTTGATTACTTATTCATAAGCCAAAGCTAATGTATTATTAGTATTAACTATTCATAAAAATAATGTAGTGATTGGATCCAAGGCATTCTTATACATTTCCAATGCTAATTATTCTTATGGCTTATATATAACACTCATCTAGGTGTACATCTTCAGAAACATCATGTTGAAGTTATGAATGTACTCTTTGGGCTCTCTCTCTTCATACTAGTGAAGTCTTGATACATAATACTTGGGTGGGTAACCTACCCAAATTAAGCAATAAAGGTAGTTTGAAATTCGATGAAGTACTTGAATTCTATGTCAAGTTAAAAAATGAATCATAAGTAACATCCTATAATGTGAATGGGAAAATTTTACATGAAAAATATTCATCTATGACTTCAATTAGTATTAAGGATGTCTTAAAAGTCATGATATGTTCTTTAATTGTTCTTTTTCATGAAGGGGAAAAATATGGTAAGTAATTCTTAGGGTTCTTTGGAAAATTGTGTACATCACCTAGAATGGTAATAGTAGGCCCAGCTTACTAAGGGTGAGCCATAGGTTTATTATTGGGTTGAGAAATATTTAATAGGGAAGGTGTTCTATCCTGGTGTATTATGGGAACACTTGGTGTAGATCTAGGCCTTTGATGCATTAACAAGGGTGAGACCAAAAGACTAGCTTGGGCCCTATACCTGGTTATTATTCTTAGTGTCTCCATTGTAACTCAAGTATAGGACATAACCTTTTTTAGGGATGAACATATGGATAGAGGTTTAAATAAACTTTTAGTGCTATAAAGAGAATCTGATTTTGGTTTTATACACACCTCATTCATGAATGAAGTAGCCTCAAACATTTTGAGAACTTTGTGGGGGTATACTCCACTCTAGGACATGAGTTTTAGTTATGGTTTGAACAACTAAGTGGTGTAATAGTTGGATAAGAATGTAGGTTGTAAAGTAGGTGTGTATAGGTGAGTGAAACCTAAAATAAGACCAAAATCCTATTTGGGTTGGATGGATGATAGTATAAGCTATGGTGGGTAGTTCTCAAAATAAACCCAAAAGAGGGAAAAAGGGTAAGGTAGAAAAGGGATTCACTATTAAATAATGTTATTTTTTTCAATCTAGTTTCAAAGTGGACAAGGGCCTGAAACTAAAGCTTATAGTTAGATTTTATTGCATGTTAACCCACAAAGATAGTGAGGAATCTAAATAAAAAGAAACAATTAACTCCTAGATTAAGGCCAAATATTTCTATCAATAGGAATATTGTTTCAAAACCAAAGTGAGAGGTTATGACCAAGACACTAAGAATAACTAATTATAATGTTGTAAAAACTAGGAGGTTGTATCAAATAGATCCTTATACATAATCCAAAATCACTCAATAACCCTACTTAATGATTATTATATATGTCAATTCAAAACATTTGTTGTTAATTATAATTTAGACAATATTAAATAATCAAGTAAATAGGAAACATCATAACTTATATTTCATATAATGAAATGCTACTATGTTATTATCTTGAAACAAATTTAGAATCAAATCACACCAAGCTAGAGATGAAACACATATTACATAGTTGTATGACAATCCAAAGATCCCTTCCTTTATTGATAAAATTTTAAACTCGCTTGTAAAAGGTAAATTCACAAGTATGTATATATTTGGGTAAGGGGTCACCTCATATTCAAAATCATGCACAAAGATAAAATTAAATGATAATGACTAGAATAAAATTTATACTTTAATAAAGACTATATATACAATTAGATACGACCAAAATTGTATATTCATAATAAGACACAAAATTATAAAATTATGTAATACATGCATATTACAATACTATTTAGTTAAATCTTATATGAAATAAAAATACATATAATATTAACTCAAATGACTAAGGTTTACTCATCATTAGGGTTTTCATGAGCGATGGAATAACACTTTAAGTTATCGATGGGGATAGAATGGTAGGTAGAATTTAACTTGATGTTATTGATACGACATTCATGTTCATAATTTTTACTTGATATCACTTGTTTTATTGATATGATAATTTAACTTATCGATGACTAGAAGGAATTCATAGGTAAATACAGAAAATTAGGACTTTCATCTCACTCTAGAATGAATGTTTTCTTAAGCTATTTGGTAATCGATAATGATACATATCTTTAGAATTTAATCATATAGATCTAATATTTCTTCATTAACTCTATTTCATGCACCATTAATGTCCATATTTTTATCATTTAATTTGAATTTAGTAGCTCAATTTGGTGGGTATGCCACATAAAATTTTTATGTGTTCATAGGATGCCCCATTTTAATCTCTTATTCAAGTGTCACTTTGTCGTTAGTTTGATGTTGACATGGTTTTAATAAGTGGTATTGTATCAAAATTTATGTGTCATAAATTTTGTTAATTTAAATTTATCCAAATCATGTGATACGGATGCATAAACATGCAAAGACACATGTATTTTGTGCATCATAAATTATATGAAAATAATACTTTCCCATTTTTCATGAACACATGAATAAAAAATGAGTGAGCATTATAATATTAGAAGGCCAATAGTATCAACAACAATAATTCATGGTGACCCAAAACATTTGAAGATTTGAATCTATAAAGACTATAAATTAAAAAGATTGAAAAGTTATAAAATTTAAAATTAGAGAAAGCTCAAAGGTCATGATGTATAGAAGTTATGAAATGCCAAAATATGTGACATGTAAAAGTCATGATGACCAAAAGTATTGAAGACAAAAGACACAAAATTAAATTTTTTTGAAGATCAAAACATGTGAGATCTAAAATCTAGGACTACAAAATGGGTGATGTTAAAAGCATTCAAAGACCAATTTGAGTGACAGTTAGATGTTCTAAATACAAGAAGTTGCAAAAACCAAAAATACTTAGGATTTCCTATTTGTAACTTTCCTATTAATTCATAAAACTTACATATATGTAACAACATACAAAAGCCATTAATATGTTAGTTTGAGTAAATCATATAAAGTTAAAAAAACCTTGATATGGTAAAATATTAATTACATTAACATAAAATAGTTCATTGAACATGAACCCTCAACATGGAAATTAAGATCTTTGAGACATAATTTCTTGTTAAGAACTCATGTGATCACTAATAAAAAAGGTATTTTCAAATTAGAACTAGGATTTTTATACTTGTAACGAGCCCCCATTCCAAAAAACTTGAGGGTGGGGTATGATGAGTATAACTAGGTTGGTTACTTTATATTTAATCTTAGTAGTTTATTTAAGAGGATATGAATGATTGCTAGGTTGATTTTTATTTTTATTACATTTGATACCATCTTTTTTTAGTATAAGTATAGCCCTTCTTCTTAGTCTGAGTGACATAAGCATTATCAACCATGGTTTAACTTGATGGCTCCTTAGAAGTGTGCATATTGATGTCTCTTATAATTTTTGAATAACATAATTCTTTTCATTTTAAAACTTCCAAAATTTCATCATTGAAATATAATTCTTAGGTTCATGATTATATTCATAATTTTTTAAATAAAAGTATTTATGTTTAGATTTAACTTTACTTGCATTAATTACTTTAATATAAGTGGAATATTGGTAATATAATTGTCATTTAATGGTGACTAGATTTTTTCCTAACCTAATAATTAATTTTAAGATCTTTGCATTATCTAAATAAATTAAAGTATAATATCTATCCTTAAATCTTAACTTATTTATCTTCTTTTTTATATTTGAGACAAAAAATAATAATGCCATCAAAGTTAATAACATACTTATATTCTAAATTCATTATCTATTTTAGCAATAGAGTATAAAAATAGATTCAAGATAAAATTTTATTTGAGGTATGATGTACCTAGGAATTTTGTAATTCTATTGAATGAAGTATTAAATATATTATTACTTTAGAAATAATAATGAGCTCATTGACAAGCTTGTACTCATTTTATATTTTAAAAAGCATTTATATAACCAAATTTTGATGTCAATCAACTATAATATGACTTTAAGAGGTATAATAATGAATTATTTGCGTGCCTTTTCATCTAAGGTTTGATTAAAAAATTCTTAGTAAGGATATTTTGTTTATGAGTTATATCGAAACATAAACCAGTTTAAAGGAAACAAATTAATCTTCCCATGACTTACTAACTTCAAAAAATAATTTTGGAATATTAATTCAATTTAGTGAAGTAAATTAATAAGGATAATCACCAATGTAAAGTTAGGGAAGAAGTTCCAAATTTTATACAGGCTGAGAATCCCTCTAGACAAATCTAAGCATGATTCAGACCAAGAAAATGAAGAAGATGAGGGTCCTTGGGTAAATAATTATAAATATTTATTGATGGAGAGGGCTTCATCCTATTAATTATATAAGTCATGGTTGAAAAAGTTCATTATAGAATGGATAATGTGTTGATAGGTAAATTCATGGGTCAATGGCCTAATATTGATGTAATTAGAGAATGGGAAAATATGAAATGGAAAACAAAAGGTCACTTGAATATACCCACTATGTCAAGAGGTTTTTTCTTGTTATATTTGAAAAAAAAGTAAGATTGTGCTATAACCCTATTAAAATGGTCATGGTTCTTTAATAAAATAGTTTATTTTCTAATTTAATGTAAATTCGATAAGAACTTGAATGTTATAATATGGAAAATTGAACATATACTAACTATATTAAATATGTGTTCCTTTTGTGGAAGGAACAACTTTGAATCATGGGCCACTTTGAGGGGGTTACCTATTTTGAGATATCTTAATTACAAATAACTCCTTGATGTATTATAACATCATATTCGCCTATAATTATATTATTTCTTACCTATCCCACCCTACACTATAATGTATGTGGGATTTATTCACTATACTATTATACCCCTCTAAGTACATTAAATTCCATCCCCCTTCAATATTTTTTTCCCTCAAAAAATGATAATAAATAGGATGAGGAAAAAATGAAATCCATACCAAAAATAGGTTGAATATCATATACAATATCTACCAAGCATTTATTTTGGCTTCCAATTCTTCTATTGATGTTGGGATATGAACATGGATATGAATAATGTGAATACACATAGTATGGTATAATATGGAAGTAAATAGAGAGATATATATGAAATAAACTCAATGGAAGACATGTCAACCAAGAGGTTAGAATCTATCACTAAGATTTGAAGCATGACAATCATATGCTCAAATCTAGCATAAGGGAACATTAAAAAGTTATCTTTGTGAACCAACTAAGGGTATATGCCATTCCCCTTAGCATTATTTCTTGAGGGAGGTGGAGCATCAATTCCATACTTAGGATATATGATTATTAGCCTGGGCTCATTTGGGGTCCACTCAAGCATGGTGGTTGCCTAAATGGACTCATTAGAAGAGTGGTTGGGCACTTCTAGTGCTTGATTTGGTGATTTTGTGGTTTATGAGGGCATTTTTTGGAGATGTTACCAATTGATGCAGTCTTTAGTGATCTTGGATAAGACCAAATCTTTCATCATTGTGTGAGGATTGAACATTTCAACCTCATGTTGAATTGTATCATTAAGATCACTGATGAAAGAACATGGTAAGAAGGCACTAGAAAATCCTATAATCCAGATGGTGAGTACTTCAAATGTTTCTTGATATTCATAGATCATCCATATTTGATGAAGTTATTTTAAGTCCATAATGAAATTTCCTATAGATAAAATTTACAATCAAATGGACATTAGTTTCAACCAAAAATGTATCCATTATAATATGACCAATATTTATATTTTTTATTATTTTGACACTAACACAAGACAAGATAACTAGAAAACAAATATTATGAACAATGAGTTTAAGTTACACATGACTAAGACATTGTACACATTGAGGATCTAAGGGAGACATTACATTAATGATTGATGATATAAGGGGAACACAATAATATGATAATATAATTAGGTATACCTTGAAAATAATGGATAGTAACAATATTTAATAATAACATAATATAAAAGATAATAATTCTAAAGACATGACCAAAAATTAAATGAAAAAGGTAATTTTTTACTACACTAATGATCAATGAAATCCTATTGAGCATCTAATAAGATAAAATATCCTAGACTTTGAACCTAACATGTACCTATATGGTGAATAACCATGGCCTATAAATAAGCCAAGTGAATATTGAAGTAACAAAACATACACCTAATAAAAAATAAAAAAATAAATATTTAAACATAAAGGAGATAACATATACTTGCATAAATTAAACAAACTCTATACCTAATTTACCAACCACTTAATAAACATAATACCATGAATAGAATTGAAAAAAACTAGGGTGGAGAGCACTAAGTGGTTTGGGAAAAAAAGGAGCCGAGGAGTTGTGCAAGGTTTGGGAAGAGGGAATAAATGCAACCATGGAAGAGGGTTTAAGTATCTATATCCTATGGGAAATAGGGAATAAGAATATCATTCTTCACTTATCCTCTCAGACCTATATTGCTTAGAACTTCCCACAAATATCCCTTGTAATGGTTCACTCTATATGCTTGATGACATGCTCAAGATCCTTCCAAAACATCCTTTTAAGGTCAAGAAGAAACTTTAGCTATCATAGTTTTAGAGTTACTATAAGCCACATGTTTTTATGGAGCCTCAAAGCATCATTTTCCATCATAAGAGAACAAAAATCCATGACAAAATATGCTCATTGGAGATGGTTATGAGGATAAGAATGTTGATGCAATGAAAAATCCCTATGTGGTATAGAATATCATAGTTATAATTATAGTGAATAGGTAGTAAAGCTAAAATGACAAGCAGAAGACACTTTAGATAAGATGGTGAAGAGATATTCATAACACTTTAAATATAGCCATATATGCTTAGGAGAGCTGAGTCAAGTTTGAACCATGTGAACTGACAAGAGAATCACATACAATGTATAACATGTATAATAGAGCAAGTATAGCTTACCAATACAAAACTAGAATGGAAATGATGTAGAATGCCTAAATTTATAGATCTAAGAACTAGTTAATATGCAAATGGAAAATGTTGAGTCACATTGTATAGTGCCATGTGACATACTAAAAAAAGGGATGTATTTAATAATGGTTATTAGAAGGTATATCATGAAGATGTCAATTCATAAGAGATAGATTTAAGGATGCAAAACATTGTGATATATCTGAATCAAAACCTATTCTACCAATGTAATAAAAGATAAATCAATATTTAGAGCTCACTATGGTGAAATTTAGACTAGACACTTTTTTATGGTAAGCTTACAGATCTAGTATACAATGTACATCTTGTGTGTTATGCCTCAAAGATTTCATAAATTGAAACCCTTTAAATTCCAATAAGTAGTGCACAAAAAACCAAAGTTATCTGTAGAGATTCCCACTCATATACATTATAAACACATAATAAAAAAAATAATGTAAATTAGAATATTTCCATTCATGAAAAACTCTCTAATTTCACTACAATGCAAAAAAATTCTCAAGAAAGTGCTCTAATACTAATGATAATAAACTATATGCTGCAATATGGAAACTTGGACAAATGTTGACTATATTAAATTTATGCTCCTTTTGTGGAAGGAACAACTTAGAATCATGTGCCACTTCAAGGGGGCTACCTCCTTTGATCTAGGCTCAATTAAATAATAATTCGATGCCCTATAACATCATATGACCCTATACTTATACTATTTTATACCTATCTGACTCCACATTCTATTGTATATGGGATTTATTCACTATATTATTATACCCATCTAGGTACATTAAAAAATATATCTTCAATAATGACAAGGAAAACATAATAATTATTCTAATTTGGGTAATAATACTTGTTATTCCATAATAATAATAATAATAATAATAATAATAATAATAATAATAATAATAATAATAATAATAATAATAATAATAATAATAATAATAATAATAATAATAATAATAAGAATAATAAGTAATGTTGGGGATAACCATAAACTTTGGATAATAATATTGACCCAATGACTAGAAAGAAAATAAGACTATTTTATACTATATTTTATGTGAATGTGACTATGGAAAAAGATATTCATTCAGCAATAGAATTAAATTATAAGTATGTATGGTGGATTCAACATATATTGTATGAAAATTCTCTGGTAATAATCTAAAACTATGTAAAAGAAAGGCATGAAGAGAAGTCTTATCTAAGAAAAAGTAAAGATGAAATGCTTTAGAGGAAGAGAAACAAATAATAAATATAAAAACCATATGACTAAGGAATGAGATGACAACATTCAATTCTATAGAAATAAGATAGGGACATTAAAAAAATAACCAATCCCAAGAAAATGGTGAAGATGAATATATATATTAGATCATTCTTAGAAATGCCAATATGATATTCATAGCAACCCAAGAATTCATGGGGTTAGCCAAAAGAAATATATATAATTAATTTTAAATAATTTTAGCAAGGACAAAGGTAAATAAAAAAATATAGAAAGAGGAAATGATAACAAGAGGAGAATAGATTTTGATCCTAAATAAGAAAAGGAAAAATGGGAAATATATATATATATATATATATATATATATATATATATATATATATATATATATATATATATATATATATATATATATGACAAATCAATATTAAAATCCAATCGTGGAATATGAAGAGGTATTCCCCTATTTATTATCTCAAACCATGAGAAATATATGGTATCTTTAATAGATGAATTAAATATATATCTAGATTATTTTAATTTTAGACTAACAAGGAATGTTGAATAATTGTCTTATCCAGGCATAAAAACAAGGAAAAATAGATTGAACCAAAAATAAATCAAGAGTAGAGAGGCAATAAAGGAAGTGGAAAATAAATAGTTTCAACATATGTTAAAACTTAATTTTATAAAGGGTCAAGTAAAATTCATTAATAAAATTCACTTTATGGAACATTAGATTTTTAAATACTAAAATAAACAAAGTATTGTTAGTAATTGTAAGATATATCATAGACCTATTTCTCTTTTATTAAAGAAATAAAGATTTTGGATATTAATTTATGAGAATTATAAATAATATATATAATAAATAGTCTTATTATTTCATGAGTGTAGGGGATACTCAAGTATATTAATAACACTACATGGTCCTCATTCAATTTGGTCAAAATTCCTTTTAAAATGTAGTCACCACATTGCTATCCTATTTAATATTAACTAGAAAAACCATATTGGATATCTTGAAATATATATTACCCTATTTCATGTTATGGGGAAGGAAACTATGGATATAATTGAGGAATTTTATAATTTATTATAAAGATTTCAAGTGGATAATAGTTTGTATTTTTTGTCCTCCTTTATTTCCTTATAAAAATAAGGGAAGCTCTAAAATTTTCATAGGCAATGTGGAGGATATTTTTTGTTCATATAAAAAGGAGGATATTGTTTTTTTCATTGTTAATTATGGCTTAAAAAATTTATCTTAGAGAATCAAGGATCACTTGGAGTAATAAATAATACGGAATAATTAATTCCAATTCAAACTAGATATATTTATAATCTCTTTAGACTATATCATGTCATTTATCATTTGTTTCCCCCCTCTCTTTAGAATAGGGATGGACAAAGACCCACTCTTTCATTACTTGTATATACATTCAGAATAGGATAAAAACCCCATAATATTTTAGATCACTTGGATACAACATTAGGATTTTAAAGATGGATTTAAAAATGGTGAAATATGAAATGCTTAACCATGTTCAAGTTTTAAAAACCTTGAAAATTGTTAAAATTAGTTAAAAAAAAATAGAATAGAGACATTATAGGAACATATTTAATAGGAAAAATATATTATTTGATGAACATGGAGATATGTGTAAAGAATTTTTAAGTTAATTTAATAAATCATGATCATTTTGTCTAAAGATAAATTGTTACTCAGTTAATACCATTCATTGGAAGTTAAATAAATCTTCTCAAGATAAAAATCTAGAAATCTATGGCTAAAATAAAGGGACATAATTTCCAAATTCTCAAATATTTCCACCTTGAAAATTATAGTCTTAAAAAAAATAGGTAAATTTATAAATCCAAGGAAACTCTAAGAAAAGAAAATATGTACATAAAATATGAAATAGTTCTATTTTACAAAAGCCCACTCTTGGGTTATTTTATCAACAACCATAAGATAAAAGTAAGTATATTAAATACCATTCTTTATATTACCCCTTATTATTATAATGAGGCTCTGTTATCCCTACCATATATGGAGGAATAAATTTTATTGTGTCTATAATGTATGGAAAAAAATCCTTAGGTATAGATATATTCCACCTTATTTTTTAAATACTTTTGGGAAAATATACAAACTAATCTAGTTTCAAGTTTAGATATATTTATTGCTTTTGAGAAAATATTAAGATAATTATACAAAACCTTTTTACTCATAATTCCCAAAAATGTTGGAAGTATTTGATTCATATACTTAAGATACATAGACATGTACAATACTATATATAATATTTTTACCAAGGTTAATACTTTTAGATTGCATTGAAAGTTCCCATAAAACATTTCTCTCCATTAAAGTAAGTTTGCAGTGGAAATAAAAATTATAAAAAATAATATTTTGGTTCATGAAGTTATCCACCCTATGAATAAGATAAAAAATTAGGTATATTATTCAAATTATAGCCATCAAGGTGACTTTGTAATGGAAATAAAAATTATTAAAAATAATATTATATTTCATAAAACTATCTACTCTATAGACAATATAAAAAATTAGGTATGTTATTCAAATTATATATTATTAAATCTTATGATATGGTGTTTTGGAGCTTCCATGATGATGGCTTAGAAGACAAATTAAGAAATTTGGTATCCATGTGTATCTCCTCTTCAATGTTTTTTATCCTTATCAATGGATCCAATGATTTTTTTTTAATTTTTAAATAGGTCTAGGATAAGGATAAACCATATATACATCCATATTCATCATTATCCCATATGTGGTTAAAGGGGGTTTTGCCTAGAGGGAAAATTAGAGGTTAAAATTTGGCCTCTTTAGTGGACTTAATTTGTCATCAGAAAATTGTTTATGATACTATAATTATTAGAGAATCATCAATTATAAAATATGATAAAATAAAAATAATTTTGAAGGAATACACAAAAGTATTTTATGTAGTGTATTCAGATTTAAAAAATCACAATATACTTCATCAACACTCCTATGTTTCATAAGAATAAAATCTTTATGATTTTAGTTTGTCAAGTGAAATGTATCTCCACCTGATACTTAGGAAATAATATGTCTAAATTAAGTATGGAATATAATGTATCTATATATAATCCCTTGATCTACATATTCATATGTAAGCTTTTAGGATGTAAAGGATTTATTTTATGTCAAGGATGAATAACACAACTTATTAATCTCTCTCCAAATATTACCAATCTTCATGTCAATCTTCAAGATTCAAAATAATATTGTTGAAAAAAATTAAACAATTTTAAAACATATTATTATGGTCTAATTTAGAAGAGATATAAAATATCAATGATAGATTAGGACAAGTTGTTTCCCTATGGTACATGGTATTTGGATTTGAAAAATGATAAATGTGAATATAGATATTATAGAAAAAACTATATAGAAACTTATGTAAGAATAGAAACAATGAAAAAATATCCTTAAAATAAAGCATTTGGATAGAAATAAGGTGGGGAGATTATTATTAGTGGAAGCCTTACCACAATTATAAGAATTAAGTGAGATATGGGGGAAAGAGTTAAAATACCGTAATGAAGTTGATAAATCATGGATAACTCTAGTTCATAACTCATCGATCTAAGAATATTTAGCCAAGTTAAATTCTTTGAATGATACCCTCAAAATTTATCACATCATTAAGTTTGGAGAATATTATGAGTTAGTATGGGTTGCCACCATATATGCAAATTTTAGTGCTAAAATAGGTTATAGCTTGGCACTTAATTCATCTCTAAATAAATTTTAAGTGTAGAGAATATTATGAGTTAGTATGGGTTGCCACCATATATGTAAATTTTAGTGATAAAATAGGTTATAGCTTGGCACTTAATTAATCTCTAAATAAATTTCCTTAAGAACATATTTGGGATAAATATTTTATCTAAAAATATAACTTATTTTGGATTGTTATCAAAAATAAAATTTTAAGACAACATAAATAGGATCAAAGAGGTTTCATGATTCCAAATAAGTGTGTTTTATTCAAAATTAATGTTGAGTTAGTTTATCATATTTTTATTCATTTCCCCTTTGTGTCCAAAATATATTAAATTATCTTATATAAATTTTAAGTCTATTGGGTTTTACCTTCACTGGTTTTAGATCTCATCACTCAATAGGATTATCCCTTTTCAATTAGCCATTTAAATAAAATATGAAAAATAACCATTCTACATATTTTTTGGGGTTGTGGTAGGAGATAAACTAAAAAATATTCCAAAATAAGAAATGCAACATTTATAGGGTGGGTTAAAAGATTGTCAAATAAATCAATGACATATTTTATGTGATTAGGATCATGAAAATAAAGAGTATTAGAATTATGAATCTCACATACATTTAAATTGGAAACACCCAATCCCCAAGGGTAAAGGGAAGAAAATTAATAAGGTGGACAAGAAAATGATTAAATTAATATTCTTTCCTTTATGGGTTAAATTTAACTTGAATGAAACTTCCAAAGGTAACCAAGGGAAATATAGGGGAGATGGAGTAATAGGTAATGATGGAGGGAACATTTTGGTATCATATTAAGCCTATCTCAATATTCAAACTAATCACTTTGTTGAGGTAAAATCTGATTTATGGGGAATTCAATTATTTAAGATATTAACAACACAAGTTTAGTGATTGAAGGGGAATATATCAATATCATTAATTTATTATGAGATAAACCTTCTTATTTAGTCAATCAATAATATTTTATGAGAAAACTTTAGGATCTTGAAGTCCTTTGAGGAAATATTTATCCATCTTATTTATAGAGAATGTAATAAACATGAGGATTGTTTATCTAATCTTGGGGTATCCTTTTCATGGTTTGATAAATGGTTTACTTTTTAAGCCCTTCCTAATTTTATTTGTTAAATCCTTAACAAATAATCTTACACATAATTCCCCTTATTAAAGGAACTTTAATGTTATATTTATATTGGTTAATAAGTTCCTTCAGTGATAGTTTTATATCTACTTATCTTTTCCTCTTGGTGTCAAAGGAATATTTTTGTTATTAAAACCATGTTTCTGATTATCCTATAACATTATTGTGATAAAACTTTTATCATTCATCTTTCATATGGAGATTCACATTTTATAAACACTTATCCTTTGGATAATTATTGTTCCAATTATATTATGTGTTTTCATTCATGTTGAATGGATTTTTATCCTCATATAATATTGGAGTGATGATTAGATATATCAATAAAATGGATTTAGTTATTTACATTCATAAAGATAAACCTAAATATTATATAGGTGGGGATAAAATGAGATTCAAACATAAGTATTTTAAATCAATCAATAAAAAATTTAATATATGACATATTATGAAGTAGGGGGTCTTTCTATTTTTGTGGAAAGAATTAAAGGATTTTACCTTATCTTTTCTCTAGGGTTCACCAAGTCATTAATGGTAAGAAAATTAATTGTTAGAGGAATTCATTTAAAAATTAATAAAAAATTTATTAGGTCATTGATATGATAATATAAGGTTCCAAAGTCATCAAATCAATAAAGTCTAATGAATATGATGTAAATAATTTCCTTAGAGGTAAAGACAAACTCACCTCTTTCTAAAGTGGTTACTTGTGTGACTCTCACCAAACTGCTTTGAATGAAGTGTTATTACAAATCATGAGTTATGTTACTCTTGAAGGTAGATATAAATTAAATTTGTCTTACCACTTTACACTATTAAACCACTTTAATTTCCACAATTTTAGAATCCTTCATTTTTATTTATGTTATTTCTATAAAGTTCTATCTTTGATGTTTAATTGGGGAAAACTGAAACTCCAATTCATTAAGATATTATCCTCCTATTTTCTCAATTTTCCAAGTCTCAAGTGCATGTTCCTATTGTTTATTTATTAGATAATTTTTAGGATATAATTCCCTCTTCTAAGGACCCTACTTGTTATATAAGTCAAACTAGACTCAAAAATAAATAATAATTAATATAACCCCTAAGAGGTAATAAAAATATTGGGCCACTTCATTTAGAGAAGAGGATTTAATGTTAAATAAACTCAAATTTTATAGCCTTTTATTTTATGTTTCTAATTCAGAGGACCCCCTAAAACCCCTTAGATTAACATGTCTATCCTTTCACCTTTGAAATAATCCTAGGATATATTGAATGAAGATTTCATCACTGCAAATAACTAAACTAGGAATGTAGTTATATAGGGTATTGTTTAAGATAATGATAAGTAATACCTTAACAATATAATTTAGTAGGTCAAAATTTCATTTTTTGAAAAAACACTTATATCTAAAACATTTTATTATTAAGTAGTGTATGGTGGATAATGAAAGGATTAAGAACATGGTTGATTGGATTCAATTTAAAATGAATGGTAACCATCCTCAATCTCTTTATAGAATCTCATTTAAAAATATATATTGTCAATAACCAAAATTAAGTCTACTAGATAATAATATGGAGTGGCTCAATAAGAATGTGAACCAAATTAAGTATGTTAAAAATTCCATCAAATAATAACTCAAGAAGCTACTCCAATTAATCAATATCACAATCAATACATGTTAAGAAAGTAATAATATTATTAAATGTGGAATAATTATAAAAAAGATGGTCAAATAGAACCCAATATTAGAAAGAGTGATGTAATTCAAAATAAAGGTATCCCTAAAGAGATCAAGGATTAGGATAACATAATTACTGAGGGACATAACAAATTATTAAAACAACGTAGGGGTAGAAATGATTATTAGTTGCTTCAATCTATTACAGTTTTCTATTTTGTTTCCTTTTTTGTCTTTTTTTGTGGGCTTTCAATTTCTAATCTTTCAAATTATTTTTTCCTTTTAGACTTGCCTTGTCATGTTTATCTCCTTGTTTCAATTGTTCTGATTTGAATATATATTTTCTCTTTTTGACTATGTAAAAATAGTTTGGTATTTTTTAAAAACCCTCTTTTACTTATTATAAAATAAATAAGGTTATGTATTTTTTTCAATTTAGTACCCTCTAATCCATGGATTACTCTATTCATCTTCATTGTTAGAATTGTTATTATGAATAACATATTTCAAATTTATATTGTTTGACAAACATGGAATAATTTTGTAAATTATATTCCTACCTTTTTATTTAAAAATTATACAAAATAAAATGAAATGAAAAGTTCCTAGTTGGTATTAGTTCATAATCAAGAGAAAGGACTCTAATAATTAGTTTCAAATTCATTCCTAAGAGTTTTAGTCTTTAATTTAATTTATTAGTTAAATTGTACACAATCAAATTTGTTTTGTATTTATCTCCTAAAGTCCATTTCATATTTGAAATTAAAGTTCACCTTGAGATAAATTATTATTATTATGGAATTCATAAATCATTTAGGGTTGGAATTTCCTTGTCAGAACAGTCTCCTTAAACCTAAATAAATATGCATTTTCTCGATGAAAATATAAAATTTAGGTTGGATAATATGCAATAAAATAATGATGGTCATCGAGTGTAGAATAAATAATATTATTATAAATAAGGAGTGTAAATATCGTTAAATAAGATAAATAACTTAATTGGATACCCAACATAGTCACCTAATTTATTGACATTAAAATTTGTAACTATTGATGAGTCAAGCTTTTCACTTATCATAAAAGCTAAATTGGAATTGTAAAAATTTAATGGTGAGAAGGTATATGAACTATATAAATATCTCAAGTGAATGGAAAATTTAAATGTTAAGTGAAACTAAAATTATTTAGTTAAAATCTAAGGACATAGCAGATTTGGTTAATGTTAGTTATTAATATAAAATATTGTCAATAAAAAAGTGAGAACAACTATTAATTTTTTTTCTTAAAAGTAAATTATAAATTTTATTTTCCAAACTAATCTAAAATATAATTATATTGTTAAGTAATACAACTACTAATAAGTTCCATCTCAATTTATACTTAATTAAGTAGATTAATTAATATAAATTGTAATTAGATTACTTGATATTAAACATTATTAACAAACATAGAAATGGCATAAACATTAATTTTCTTCCTATAACTATTTAAAAGATATAAAAAATATAAAAAAATTATTATGAACTAAATATATTCGATAAATATTACTAATTGAAACAAACTAAATACGAACAAAAATAAATAATAAATAAGTAAAGAGATATAATAAAACAAAAAATTAAGTCTAATGAATATGTGAACATTAAAATTATACTTTAAAAAAAATACATTACATTAAAGAACACAAAATAAAATAATAATAATTTAAAACCAATCTTTAAATAAATCAAAAGTTATTGATAATGTTGTAATTGAAATTAAAATTTAATACATGATATAATTGATATAAATTAAAAAAAATTAAAGGATAAATATAATATAAAAATAAGAATTTGTCATACATGCATCTATATGAAATTATCATCATTTTTTTTAAGAACAAGGGATATGAGAAAACACGTGACTAAAAAAATCATGTATTCAATGAATGATAAGTCTTCAAACAAATCTCCGATACTTTAAAATACATATGTATACATAAGTTGGATATATTTGTGTGCTTCAATTTTAATATCTAACTATCATATCAATTATTATTATATTTATTACAATTAAAACTTAACTCAAATATGTTATTAATATAAATATTTTTAATATAAAAAATATTCCAAAATATCTATATTCATATATGAATTCATCATTCAAAATGAATCTTCCAATTCTTTTATATGTATTAAGATTATTTTCAATATCCATATATAATTAAATTCATAACTTAACATGACTTTATAGCTTAAGTCATAGAATAATTCACTTAACATAAGGTAACTTTAATATTGTAAATTAATGATCACTTTATTACTTATTTTATTAAGTGATAAGTCAAATAAATACTTAATAAATAATTAAATATAAGGTTAATGACATTATAATTATACTTTCATGGGTGTGGGGGAATTTTATTTTAAACTTTATTAAAAAATTGTAAAATAAAAATAATGAAATGGTTTATTTTATTTTCCATGGTAGATTAATAGAATTCAATTATAAATTTAGCATTTCTAAAATCAAACAAACATGTAACAAAAAAATCATCTAAGTCACCTTTCATGAATTTATATCATTTAATAATCTCTCCAAACAAATTAAATCAATATTGAAAACATAAATTCATACTAAAAAATAACCCTCATGCTATAATTATTATAAAATTTTCAACCTATAAAACACTAATCTAAAATGTTGAGATAAAAAAACTTACAATGATTACCAAATTAATTGAAACCTCACAAGTCATTTAACTAGATTTTAACTTTTAGGATTCAAAAATTCAATGTCTATGAATACAATTTTATATGAGTAAGAGATTGAATTCTAAACTCACTACTAAGTCAGAAAACCAAGTATGCAAACAACAAATCAAGATATTCAAATATACCTTCTATTCATTCTCTAATATAGCATTTTTGGAAAATACTCATTTTGTAGTCAAAATGAAACCATAATTAAAAGGAAGAAACCTAAACCAAATTTTAAAAAAAAAGTATCCAATCAAAACGTAATGTGAAATCATTAATCCTTTCAAAACTGTAATGTGTTTTTCAAATTTTAAATGAAATTGCATTCATTTATTACATATTCAAAAGAAAATTACACATAAATAAATATTAACAATAAAATAATTTCAAGAATTCACTAACATTTTAATTATTAGACTCAAAAAAGATAATTAATAACAATTTTCAAGGTTATAGAAGATCAATTATAAAAAATGAAAAATTAAAGTAGAATAAATCACAATCCTACCAAAAAATAAAGACCATAAAACTAGTTTCAAATCTAAATAAACATCCAATTATTTTAACACTAGAATTCCACTTTTAAATGAATAAAATAAAATCATATTTATATTTATCAAAAAAAACAATGTTTTAATTGATAAAATTATAAACAAGTCCAATTGAAGAAGCATCAAAATCAAACATAGTTCCATTGGAATACCAATTTGCCCTAGATTAACTTTAACACTTTATAACCTCTAAATTGTAAACATATTATTGAAATAAAAATATCAAATGAATAAGAGAAACTATTCCTATTTAAATCGATTACCAAAATATTCCTATTTGTATTGAATACCATAATCATAAATGCAATAATAATTTTAGTTATATTCATCATTAACGGAACATGAAAAGATAATGAAATAAAAAAATGGTAAGGAAATAATCAAGTCAGTATAATTAACAGGATAAAAAATTATGTTTTTAAGTTGTCAAAGCAAATAAAAAGATTGTCCCAAATTAAATTAGTTAAATATAAACTAAAGTCAAAGTTATAAATTTGTTATACCCTAATTTGAATAAATGAATGAGATTAATATAATAAAAATAAAATTTTGAAACGTAATTCGAATTAATAGATATGGAATCCAAGCATACATATATGAATGTAAAACATTGTTATTGATAATTTTGAATTGACAAGTAGCATATGATAAATATATAATGTCATAAAGAGATAAAGATACTTAAATTTTAAGGTTGATTGTATGAATTTGACTATTTACAAGAGAAAATTAGGATAAAGTAGTTATTTGGATCATATAGGTCCAAAATTAATTTATTGACTACATTGAATAGGTTTGATAGATTTAGGTTAGTATCACCAATTTATATTTACCCTATTTTTCATATTAACTTGTGTTAAAGAAAGCCACAATGACTGTAGTATCACTAATGACAGTCTTTGCTTAATTTTTGTTTACAATCCCTAATCTTGATGACTCATATAAGTCCATATGTTATCGTTCTTTAGATTTAAACCCTAGCCTGATGTGCTTGTGAAGGATATAAATTAAAAAATAAGGAATTTGTAATGGGATTTGTTGATCACAATTACCCTTTTTTGAGCATTGAGATTGCATATGTATCCAATACTCGAAGGATGAAAATCAAGCCACATGTAGTTCTCCCACCTAATACTATTATTAAATTGTACTCCTTTGTTATGTGTATGAAGGTAATGATATGTATTTATTACTTGAAAATGCTTACTTAGTATAAGATTTTTTATGATTTAGACTTGGCTTGTCACTACTCCTAGGTATAGGTTTTCAAATTGGGAAGAAAAAGGCAATAATATATAGATGTATATCATATAAGTATCAAGTCCTTTTTGAATGAGACCTTGAATGTTTTATATATGGATCAAATTGAATGTTTCCTTACTCCACCAATATCTAGGCTAATGGGTGAACCCTAAGGATGGTTTTGGTTTTATAAAATAACATTTTTTTGGGATCGAGTCAATACCAACCAAATCATGTTAGTATCCACTAGTGATACTAACCAGATCTAGTGGAACTGAGTTATGTATAGGTGCACTAAAATAAGAGTCTTCAAATGTCTATGTAGGATATTTAGAAAGTTTGAAATTGATGAAAACATTAATGTAGGAGAGTAACATTAGAATGGAAGGGTTGAATCATAAGATATCATTCAAAATTGAGAGTATGATAAATTAGGGATTTTTTGTTTCATCAATTCATGCATGGTAAATGTGTGTCAAGATTGTCACTGTCAAGTACTAAAGACCAAATTTTATGATCTATAAATTCACCCATTTATTATAGTAATATAATTAATATAATAAAAGGATAAAATTTACCTAAATTTTTACAAGACATGTAATGACAAAAAATTAATTCCCCAATTAGCCTGACATAGTTTAATAACTCTACATACAATTTACCATATGTGCTCTAAAGGATAATTGAATTGGATTATTTATTATGTTGTTCATTAAATTTTCAACCTAGGGTCTATATAATTAGGTAATATGTCAAGATTGTATGTTTGGTGCTAGTATTTATTGAATGTTGGGGTCTTAATTGTGTTATAATGGAAACACATTTACATAATTAAAATGGCAAGACCTAAAAGACCACTAATGAGAAATGGAAATTACATGAAAAATAAATTAGAAGTTTTTTGTAAGCTTCCCACACTAGATGAATGGAATGTGTAGAATGGAAGTATAGGAATACACATATGAAATTATACACAAAACATACTCAACATGAAATAATAAATGTATACATAGAAAACTAAAACTAACAAACAAGAAATCAGTCTACCAGATCTTTATAAGTGGGCCTTGCCTCATTTATATTAGATATTGAATCCATCCTTTGATATAAGCAAGTTAATTATCCAACCTAAATTTATTTTAAAATGGTAATTCTATGGTAGAATTATATTAATATATAAATTACTTATTCTAACTCTTACAACTTATATTTTTAATTTTATTTTTATTATTAACTTAAAACCCATACCTCCACTCCTTATATAGAGAAGGTAATTTCTTATAACAAATATTCTTAAAATCTAGTGGTTACAAATGAATATATGTGGTTGTCCTAAAACACATTATGAGTTACAGTAATAAAACCAACTAAATATTTTATTGCAATAATAAGAAAAAAATGGATAATTAATATTAAATTTTTCATCCCTATATTCATGGAACCAAATTAACCTCTTAAATAATGAGAAATTTATGTCTCAAGTTATGTACCAACTATCATAGTTAGAATTCTAGTTACACAAATAGTTGTTTTAGGTGATTTATGGTTAGTTATTGTGTGTGGTCATAGACAGTGGTTGAAGGTGATTCCCAAATGATGTTGGTGTTTTATGTCTCTAATTTTTAGCTAACCTGTTGTTGTGAGTATATATTCTATAATGGTTGTAGGTGTTATACAATCAGTGGTTAAAGGTCATCATAAAAATGCATAGATACTTATCCATTTATGGTAGATGCTTTCTTAGACATACTTATTAGTAAATCCACATATAAACTAGTAAATTATACTATTCATATAGAAATCATTAAATTATATCACACCATTAAACATATGAAACATGGATAAAGGAATGTGAAAGCTATGACAATGTAAAAAGTTGCATGGGTGTATATGATAACAATATGTGATGAGTTCCATTTATTATCATCATCATACCCCACAAATTAATCTCTTGCATGTCCTCTTTCAACCAAAATATGAACCTTACAAAAATATTTCTTCATTATCTTTTACTATTGTCTCATACATGTAGATTGTCATCATCCAAATTTGAAATTATAATAGGTTATTTACATGTCTTGATCCCCCTATGAAGTAAAACCTTCTTTGAGGTATTTTTGTGCAATGGAGGCTTTTTAATTTTTTTCCTAGATAGCTTATGCAAGATCATCCAATGATGGAATGTAAATTATAGAAACAGATCCATCCCATGGTAATTTATGTTTATTAATATGAAATTAATTTTCAACTATCAACTTTATCAAGTAATGAGGAACCACTACATGTGTTGTTTCTCTTTAAAATTTTATATCCATTTTATTTGTAGATGTATAAAGAGATGAGGTATATTAAAATGAACATTGTGTCTCAAATGGGTTATAAAATTTAAAATTATGTGTAAAACATTGAATATATACCATCAAATGTAATATAGATTTAATGAGGTTTATTAGTCATCTTAAAGTGGAGGTAGTGATCATCGGTCAGTTCTTTGAGTATCAAATGTGATTACCTCTCATTATTTATAGAATGTGTTTCTTTCTGATGTTAGATCATGCCTAACACACTGTATTATTTATAGTTTTACTTGAATACCACTAAATTATACAATTAATTATTTTTTACAATAATATTCAGCCCATTTATTTTGGAAATTTTACCATGAAGGGTCTAAGAAAATTCTTACACTATGCTTGCATGAAATCATGAAAAGTTGTCACTAAAATAAAACCAAGTGAAATTTATGAATATATGTAAAGTATATAGACTATTTATCAAATTTATGTGATCAAAAGACTCATGTTTTATTGTATGTCCTCCCATGATGGTACACAAACTTCTCATCTTTCTATAAATACTAACTTTGTACATGGATTTTATTTTATAACAACTCAAGTGGAATGCTTGAACTTTTCATTAATGCATAGGATTAGTCTTAGATGACAAATATGAATGATACAACATCCCATGTAAATAAATAACATATATGGAAACCCCTCCCCCAAAATTTATCCTGACACTTGTACTCAAGTGGATAAAGATGGTAGAGAATTAAGGATTTTAGGAGCATGGATGTTTATGAAAGATATGAAGGACCCATGAGGAAGGATTACTGGCTATTTAGGTGGGTAATGGAAAAATAAGGAATATTAATAAGGAAACATAGATGATAGCTAGATGGTGATGAGAAAAAAATTCATGTGTGGTAAAATAGGGTTTAGTTATCTAGTTCATATCTTTTAGATTTAATCTAAAGGAGCACATAAGATGATATAGTTGCATAATTCAATGTTAAGCTAAAATAAATGACTCTAAATAAAAAATTATAAGTACTTGATTTGATGGTAGATACCATAAATGATGAAATTATATAATATGTGCATTTGAAATGGTAGTAGTAAGTTATTTAGGTAATGTAATAAAGTGTAAATGTTAATAGCCAAATATCCTAGATGTTGAGAACATGTAAGCTAGCTAAAATTTTTAGAGACTTATCAATGGTATCAAGAAACTTATGAAGTCTAACAGTATAATTATTTATTATTTTAAGATTTTAAATTGAATGAAAATTAAGTGAGATCATCCCCATCATGTATAAACCAAATCTCAATTATTATGAATAAAAAATAGCCATATTGGATGTCATAAAAAGTGACAAAGATAAAACACATAAGTGAATATATCAAGGCAATAAGAATTGGTATAAAAATGACATTATAGTTTACATGACCAAACTATAGGAGTGGTTTCTAAAATATTACTAGAAATTGGTGGTTAGATTTTTGAAATGAAAACCTACAACCATTAGCCTGAGAGCCCACAAGACCACATAAGCAAGTTGAAAAATTGAATTTTTAGCCAAGAATGAATGGGAGAAATCTGTTAGTAATGTAGGTAAGAATTTAAAACATGAAAATGAAAACATGGATTCTACTTACTATAAAAATAATAGTCTTTTTCATTTATTATTAGAAGAGTGTTATTTTAGGCACCTATTTCAAGAGCCTTTGTAATAAATATTCATAAAATATAGATGTTTCAAGTGTAATTAAAAAATTACAAATGACTATAAAAATGAAAAGATGTGACAATTTAATTTTATTTGTTTACTTTTTTTATTTTCAAATTTTTAGTTTACTTTTTACTTTTTGAAAAATTCCCATTGATTAGACATCACATTGGTTTTCTAATCAATTCTATTTATTCATTACTTGGTCATCTAAAAAACTAATTTTATGATCTAAGGTTGTCAACAATGCTGAAAGGTTTTCATTATTTATTTTTTGAATAAATGATAACAATATGGATAGATTAGGAAGAATTTGTACCATATTTAATTATAGCCCAAAAATAAATCTAAAACTTTATGTATTTACATACATATCAGCATAGTGATGTAGTCAGATATGATGGTTATTCATGAGGAGATAAATCTTGATAAAATTAGTAACACAACCTCCATGTTACATTGCCCAATATCCTTCAATTTTTAATCAATTGTCCAAATTTAAACTTGGTTATCTTTGGGCATAAGATTATGAATCAATATCTAATATATTAGTAGATAATTCTTTGTTGATTGAATCCATCATGCCACATTATTATTAGTTGTGGCCTATAGGTGATGTGAAGTTTATTGAAAAATGAATCAAAGCATGTGGGTTTCCCCAGATGTTAGCATGCATCACACTGGTAAGCATATTTTGTATTGGTATAAAAACATAAAAGAGAGACATTCTTATAACTAAGTTGTTAGCAATTTATAATATTTCATAAAAATCATAAATAGATGTTCATCAACCACCTATAGGTTTGTATAGTAGATGTTAATTATTAATAAAATCTAGGATGGCTAAATTGTATTTTTAAGGCAATAAAATCTAGATAATAGTGAAACCACTAAGACTCTACATATGTATTAGATAAAATATAAAAATACACAAAACATGAATACTATTAATGTGAAAAAACTTATTATTAGCATATATAATGAAAGGGAATGCATTAAAATTTACCATATAGTTGATTTTACTGCTATAAAAATAGGTTTGATAATGTTAAGTGTGGAAAGGTTAAACTACCCATCCATTCTAACAAGGGAAAATATAAGAGAGGATCCAAAGAGACAAAAATAAATGTCAATCTAGACCTTAACTATCATATAGTTGTCTTATAAAACTTTAAAAATCTTCCTAGTATGTACTATATAACATAAAAATCATTAGAAACCAAATAATAATGTTAAAATTTTGTTCATATATATATATATATATATATATATATATATATATATATCATTAAATACAATCATGATCAAGGAAAAATATGATCACATATTCCTCAGGTGAATATACTTTAGTCTTGTGGATGATGTTTTAGTTGTTTTTAATTTGGTACATCAACTAGATGTTAATGCAAAAACATTCTCTAATAAAATATGAAATGGTCTTGGTGAATGCAATAATGGACTAAATTTTTGTTTAAATATCTCCAAGACGTTATTAATGATGAAAAAGTGATTGAAAAAAATATAATCCCCGATAGGATATTAAAAAATCATGAAGTTTGGATGATTTATCTAAGAGGACAACCAATATGTAGGATAAAATGATATAGATGGATTGATTTGTTGAGATATTTTCACATAGATTAAATAAATGTATATGTCTATATTTAGTGCTTAATGGTGGGAATATACTAAGTATAATATAGGTTATTACCTATGTTGTCTAGCCAAATATTTTTTTGGTATGTCCTATTAGAACATAAATATCGAATGAGAGGGGGGGGTGAATCAATAGATTGAATAAATTAGTCATTTTTGAATCCTTTTTAAAAACAAACTAGAAAGGATATGTAGATTAAAATAAATATACAAAGATCACACACACAATAACATATAACACCATATGTATATGTGGAAAACCCAATATGGGAAAATCCATAGTGAGAATAGCTGCTAGAATCTACTATTCTAATCTAGTCTCATAGTCAAAACCTCACTAGTTATAATATTTAAGGGTGCCAACCCTAAGGAGACACCAATCCCCTAATTTAAGAACACCTAGTCTAAGGAAGCACCCACTCCCTAATTGAACACCAACTTACCTTATCTGATGGCACTCACCAATCATATCTATATGGAGTTACAACTCCAAATTATAATATATATTCATAAATGAATCCAATTATATATTCTCTATTACAATTCTTATCTATAACTTCTCATACTCTAGACTTCATCACTGTTTTCTTCCCTTATCTTCTCTTTTCTACCCCTCTATATTTATGGCTCTTTATTTCTCTATTTGACACAATTCAGTAACTTCAGTATCATCTACCTATATCCTAGATGTCATATATATAAGCAATTGGTCTAGGGTTCATATCTTTTATGTGTTCAAACTATTTTTATAACACATCATGCTTATTTCTATTCAAATTTAGTTCCTATCTTTAACTTCAAGTTTCCTACATCTTGAACTCATGCTTTACCACCATGATTCTGAATCCAATTACTATATTTATCATTTATTAGGCTCTAGTTTTGATGCACGTGCCATTTTAAACAAATTTGATAAATTATAGTGATCAATTTCATTGTCTATGTCATCAAATACAACTTAGCTATAAGTTCATTTGATTGACTATTAGGATGATCATATCTTTAAATATCACCCATTTATCTTAAATTTTTGCACCATAATCTGATGATCATCATTCAATATTATCAACTTTAAAATACATTTGTTTGATTAAGTTCTGATAGGTTTAGGTGCTCCATTGGATCCTTGTATGACTTTAGGCTTTAAGGATTCAAATTTAAAACATGTCCATTAGATCCTTTGATCTGAGCTCTTGTGTGTTGTTAAATCTTCAAACTAGAATGAACTTTACTTATGTCTTATCATTTAACATCAATCTCTTTATCTCATCTTGTTGCTTCTTGAGTCTTTGGAACAAATACACTTCATCAATCTCATCAAACTACCTTAGTATTTAACTCACCTCTATCTCATTAAATATCAATCACTTGATCCCATTGAGTCCACTCACTCTATTCGATCTTCATTGCATGATCATATGCTCATCATTTGATCTTCTGATAAGCTTGATATTTATCTCTAACAAGATCTTGAGAATGTAGCACTTGGCATTAGTGTGTGACTTCTACACATTGCTATCATTTTTTTTTATTGAGATAATTGGCATCTTCATGTTGATAATTGATTATTTGACTTTGAACTACATAGTATATTTTATTGTTTAATATCTATGATTGTGACACTTATCTCTAATGCATTCACTCGCAGGTGCCTTTGACATATTAACTTCATTATGCATCATTGAATATTCAACATACAATTAAGTGCTCATCATTAGATCCTCTAACAATCTCAAACTTTACCTTGTGCAGATTTGACTATGGGGACCATCTCAATATGCTCAGAAGGCTAACTTTTCACCTTCATATCTTTTTCTTTGCTCATCCACCTATTCTAAAATTTGGATAATATAAACTAGGCATGATAATGAACAAACACATATGTTCACCTCTTCTTTAGTCCTTCACACATGATATATATAACACCATTAATATTCTCACTCAGATTATTCTACCATAGAGCTAACTATCTTAGAACTGCTTGGAAGGCCAACTTTATTCTTACATACATTTTTATGTGCTTCATCGTATGTCTTGTAATTTATCACATAAGATCCTCTCATATAGGGGATTTGATCCATATATTCATTTAATCCATAAACCTTCATACATGTAAGATATGAGATGATAAAAATTCCTACAAAAGCTTTTCTAAGTGTGGGAAAACACTATTAAAATACCTAGGAGCCCAACTTTTATCTTACATGTATTTTGTTGTGCTACATCATGTGACCTGAGGTTCAGTGCATAGAAACTAGGCACAAAAAATAATAAACCCATGTAATCATTTTATCCTAAAACCTCCATGTGTACACATTTTAACCTCATAAATATGGTTACTTCGTTTTGCTTGAGGCCTTTTGAAATTTGGCTAAGTATAAAAACTAAGTGAGTTCTATTTGAGTACCCAACTTTGCATCCTCATATATTTTACCACACTTCATTGCATGGCTCCAAATCTGATGAATAAAAAATAAGGACTAATGTGATCATAAACATATGAACAAATCACCCCAACTCATACATGTGGTAATGGTGACATCAATAAACTACCTATTCAGATTTTCCTCTATAGACCCAATTTTTTTTATGATCAATATGAAGAACAAGATGAATTTCACTCATGCACACAAGCACTCTAATCATCCTTGAATTTTGATAGGATTCATTTCACATCCTAAAATGACCATAATCAGCCTTGAACATCAATGATATCCATGATGCCAATAATCTCCCTTTTGACATCAATGACAATCATATTGGAAACAATCTCCTCCTTTATGATTGATGGCAAATAAAATGTTATGATCTTCAAATACTTTGATCCTTCTATAGCATTTATTTCATTAGATTTTTATGACAGTGAATTTAAATTTTTCATATTAAACATGCTCCCCTTTAGGTAGTGGAACATTTTCCTAATCCCAATTTGAACACTTGTTCTACTCTTTCAAACTTTTACAGAGAGTATTTGCTCTTTTTCTCCATGGCACTTTTGCCTAAAATCAACTAAGACACATGTTCTACTCCTTTTACATAGATAATTTTCACTTTTTCTCCCCCTTTTACATCAATGGTAAAGGGATTCCAAATTTCTCAAGTTTGTCTAGAATTTTCTCCCCCTTTATCAGATAAAGGAGTTTGTCCAAGAATCTACAAACATCAACTCATTAGAAATTTTCAAGATTATGCATGCCTGAGTTTCTTTTTCTCTCTTCTTTCAAGGATTAATAAATATTTTATGATGCTCCTCTTGGACTCGTGCCCTATCACTAATATCTAGTGATGTGATGTACATTCCACCACTTGTAACTTCTATCTCAGATACTAAAATTATTCCTTGGGAAGAGGTTTGTTGAATATGTCTAGAATTTGATCTTGAATTAACACATACTCCATTATGACCTCTTGATCTATAACATTTTATCTTAATAAGTGACAATTGATATTTTTTTAGTTATAAAATGAATCACTAAATTATTTGATATGTTAATAACACTTAAATTATCAAAAAGAGTAAATATAAGTGATTTATACTCAAACTTGATGTCTTTGAGTGTTTGCTTCATCCACAAAACTTGAGTGCAACATGCCACTACTGCCACATACTCTAATTTTGTTGTGGAAAGAGTAAATGACTCTTTATTTTTTATTCTATTAGGTATAACAAACTACCTATCATTGATATGTACATAGTCTGATTTGTATCAAGAGACTCATCCTCTTTACTTAGCTTACAGCCAATTATCGTGGGAGTACTAATTGGTTTTTTATCTTCCATTCCAAACTTATTGAGAATTTATTTTACATACTTGGTTTGGGATATAAATGTCCCTTCATCATTTTTTGCTATTTTTAGACCAATGAAGAAATAAATTTATCCAAACATAGACATATCAAACTCACTTTGCATTTGTGTAGATAATGTTTTGCACAATTTATTATTTCTACTACCAAAGATGATGCCATCTACATAAACAACAACAATCAACATATTCTCACCTTATGATTTGAAGTATAGATTATTTTATGCACATCCTTTATTGAATCGTTGTTATTGTAGGTACTAATCTAATATTGAATACCATGCTCTAGGTATCTATTTTAGACCATACATAGCTTTCTTCAGTCTACACACATAATATTCTTCCTCTGAGAACTAAAAACCTTCAAATTGTTCTATGCAAACTTCCTCTTCTAGGTTCCCATTCAAGAAAGTAGAATTAACATCCATTTTATAGAATTTAAACTTCTTGTAAATATGGAATGCTAGAAACATTATTATAGATTCCAATCTAGAAAATAGAGTAAATGTTTTCTCAAAATACATGCCCTCAACCTGTGCATATCCTTTTCACACCAATATTTACTTTAACTTGTGCATATCCTTTTCACACCAATATTTCATTATTTTTTATGATAGTTACATCCTCATTGAGCTTGTTTCTAAATACCCACTTTGTACCTATCACATTCTCATTTGAAGGTCTTAAAACTAATTCCAAGTTTTATTCTTTTCAATTTGGCTTATTTATTCTTCCATGTCTTTTAACCAATTTTCATCAATTTTGGGTTCAACATAGCTCTTAGGCTCAATTTAAGACATTAGAGAAAAACATACTTTCTCTTTGTTTTGTAAAACTCTTCTCCTTGTCTGAACTCCTTCATTTTCATTGCCAATGATATGCTCTATAGGAGGATCCTTTTAAACAAATCTTGCAGGTACCTTTGCATTCATTTCCTCATGATGTTCATTAGTTGTTTCATCTTCATCATATAATTCTTCATTATATATTTATTTGTCAAGTTTAACATGTTTCAAGCCTTTTTTAACCTTGAAATTGATGTTCTCTAAAATCTTGTGTATCCTTTTGTTGTAACATATGTCATATTTGATTTGGGTGGAATAATAAAAAAATATTCCTTCATCATATCTTGATTCAAAGCTTCCCAATTTGTCCTCTTTTATCTTGATGTAGCATTTGATTTTAAACACTCTAAAGTACTTCACATAGATAGGTTTTTCATACCATAGTTCATAGGGAGTTTTTTCAATGTTTACCCTTAGTTAAACTCTATCCAAGATATATACTATTGTTTGGACTACTTCTCTCTAGTATCCATCAGACAAATTGGCCTCTTTTAGCATTATTTTATCCATCTCCTTGACTATCATATTCTTTCTTTCAAAAACACCATTCTGTTATGGAGTCCTTGCTGCAAAGTAATGCCTTTTGATTCAATGATTCTCAAAATACTCTATGAAATCATTTTAGGTGAATTCTCCACCTTTATTACATCTTAAAAAATTTATTTTTCATCCATCTTATTCTCCACCATGACCCTAAAGATATTTAATCTCTCAAATAATTGTGAATTTTCCTTCAAAATGGTTACCCATGTCATTTTTGAGTAATCATTTATAAATAAAATTATCTCTCCTTTATATCCTCTTATCTTAGTAGGACCACAAAGAATAGTATGAACTAATTCTAGAGGCTTTGTATTTGCATAATTCTTTGTTTAAAATTTGACATTTGTTTGCTTGCTTTGTTGACATTCCTTGCAAGTAGTTCCTATAAGTTTGGTTATCCCAGGCATGAGTCTAACACACTTATTTTATCTCACTTTGACTAGCTTATCAAAGTTGATATTCCCATTCTTCTATGACATAATCAATTCTCATCAATCTTTCCTATCAAGTAGTTATTACCATTCACTTAAACAAGATTATAAATATTTATTTTAGTTCTTTTCACTTCTAGAAATGGTCTTCTAGATCACTTTAACTTGTAGCCTTATGAATTAAATGTGATCTTATATCCAATGTCACACATTTAGCTGACACTTAGTAGATTATTCTTCAATCATTCAACATAAAGGACATCATGTGTAGGCAATTTTCCATATATGTTCAAGGTTCCCTTACCTTTGATATTTACTACAATGATGTCTCCCAAGATAATTGATCCTTCCTTACATTTTCTCAATTTAATGAACTTTCTCTTATCACTAGTCATATATTTTGAGCAACCATTGTCTATTACCCATAAATTTTGCTCCTTAGCATGGAGTGCAATTTGAAAAATCATAGATTGATATTTCACTTTCCACACAGCATTGGGTTTATTATTTGGATTTTTTTCTCCTTTTTAGAGGCTTGTGAACATTTTTCCACACTGGGAGGCATGCATTTCTTCTTAATTTGTGTTTTTGGTCTTACAAAGTTTGTTCTACATTATTTAGCTATATGACCAAAATTATTAAAATTATAACATATTACATTTTTATCTAGCAAAGGAGCAAATTAATTTCTAATTACAAAAGGTATTCTCCTTTTAGGTACAACTCTGTAATAAATAACCCTATGACCAAACTCATTACAGGTATAACAATAACCATAGAAATATGAAGAATACCCAATCATAGCATTTCTTTGTGCAGTGTGAGAAGTTCTTCTAAACTCTGGCTTCTTTAAGTCTCTCACTTTTATGTATCCATTTATATTAGCTACCTTTGTCTTCTTGTTTTATTCAAGCTTATTTTCAACTCTATCTTTCTTCACATCAATAGTGCTTGTGTTTGTCTTTATGTCCTTGCAAGCTTTCTCTTTCTTTGATCTTGATTGTCCTTCTATTTTGAAGTAATCATATAGGTTAGTAAATTTACTAGTTATGGAACTTTTTCCTTTTTCATAACCAAGCATAGATCTCTCTTTTGAAGGCTTTTTAGGGTTGATCAAATAATTAATAATGCATGATCCTCCTTTTAGCTTTAGATATTTGTCTAATTTATGTTTAGATTTTTCAATCTCTTTTTCTCAAAGCCACCATCTATGCTTCTAACTTCATTCACTCATTACATATAGATTGTAGTTCAATTTTGACTACATATTCTATTTTTTTTTGCCTCTTTAACTTATGTCTTTAGGCTAATGACCATCTGATCATATTTTCAAGACTTTTAGATATTTTCTCGATCTCCTTTTGTCTAAGCTTCTTCTATTTTGAGTTCTCTTTTCTTATCTTATATATTTCCTTTAAAGCATACATGAGTTCACACTCTATATGCACTTCTCCTTATTCATCTAATTCTTCCAATTCTTCTTAATCCATAAAAGCTAATCCTAATGTCATGAATATGACTTCCTTTTCTTAAGCCATGAAAGCACAGTCATGATCATCATCAAAATTATCATTGTCATCCAATGAATCACTATATTCTTTTATGTATAGGAATTTTTTTTAATAAGTTCCTCTTCTTGGAATAGTGATATTTCACCTTTTTACTATCCTCTTCTTGCTCAAAATTATCCTTCTTGTTATAAGGGCATTTAGAATTAAAATTTCCTACTTTACCATAATTAAAGAATTTAAAGGGTAACTTACCTTTGTACTTTATATACCCTCTTCTTTATCTTTTGACAAAGTTGGATTCTTCTTCATTAGTCTCCTCAAATCTGGATGTAGGTCCTTCTACCTTTACTAGTTTGAATGATTTGAATGCATCTTCTCTCTTGAAGGTATCTATTTCTCCCATTCTCACCTCATAGGCTATGAATGTTACATGAAACTAATTAATACTTATTTTATCTATATCTCTTTATTCCTCTATTATAGATCTTTTTGCATCATATATTGATGGTAGAGACTTAGGACCTTTTTGACAATGACTGGATCTTTTATCTCTTCTCTAAGGCCTCTGATTGCATTGACTATTTCATCTACTCTAAGGAGGTAGTTTGTAATTTTCTCTTCATTCACTTTAAGGCTCTCAAAATTAGCTTTGAATATTTGTATCTTGGCTTAATTTACCTTGTAATCACCTTCATAGATAATCTTTAATTTGTTCTAGATATCTTATCCATTTTGACAATGCATCACTTTGACAAAATATTAATTAGACAATCCACAATGGATATCATTATTTACCTTAGCATTGATCTCATATGGCTTATTTTAATCCTGATAAGTAGGAGTTATAGTAGAGTATTTATATATTTTTAAAAAATACATCCATACATCAAAACCTAATGAGGATAAATATGCTTCCATTTTAATTATCCAAAATGCATAGTTTGATCCATCAAAGAGAGGTTCTTTGTTTGAGGAACAACCTTCTTGACTAGCCATTTGTGTTCACTGTGCAATATCTACATGAGATGATTAAGCTTATTTTAAAGATATAAGGCTCTAATAAAAATTATTATAACATGACTATATACTGAGAGGGGGGGGGGGGTAATTGGTAGATTGACTGAATTAGTCCTTTTTAAATCTTGTTTAAAAACAAACTAGAAAGGATATGTAGATTAAAACAAATATGTAGAGATTATACACACAAAAACACATAACACCATATGTATACATGGAAAACCTAATATGGGAAAATCATAGTTAGAATAGCTACTAGAATCTAATGTTCTAATCTAGCCTCATAGTCAAAACCTCATTGGTTATGATATTTAAGGGCACTGACCCTAAAGAGACACCAATCCACTAATTTAAGATTACATACTCTAATAAACCACCCACTCCCTAATTTAGCACTAACTCAGCTTATTTGATGGCACCCACTAATCAGATCTATATGGAGATACAACTCCAAATTATAATATAGATTTGTAAATGAATCCAATTTTTATTCTCTATTATAATTTTGTTCTATAACTACTCATACTCTACACTTCATCTCTCTTCTCTTCCCTTATCTTCTCTTCTCTACCCCTCTATCTTTGTGTCTCTGTATTTCTCTATTTGACATAATTTAATAACTCTTGTAGCATTTACATGTATCCTATATGTCATAAACATATGCAATTGATCTAGGGTTTGTAACTTTTTTGTGTTCACACTAGTTTTCTAACACATCACACTCAGTTATATTAGAATTTAGATCCTATCTTTAAATCAAGTTTCTCGCATATTGAACTCATTCTTCACCACCATGATTCTTGGTCTCATTACTATATTTATCCATATAATGGGCTCTAGTTTTGATTCACATGCCATGTTACACAACTTTGATTGACTATAGTGATCAATTTCTTCGTCTATATCATGATTTATGGCTTAACTACAATTTCTTACACTTGACCATTGGGATGATCATATCTTTAAATATCATCCATTGATCTTAAAGTTTTTTGACATAATCTAATGATACTTGTTTAGCCTAATCAACCTTAAAATGCATATATTTTATTAATTTTTGATGGGTTTACACACTCCATTAGATATTTATACACTTTTGAGTTTTAATGATTCAAATTTAAAACACATCTTTTATATCATTTGATCTAATATCCCATGTGTCATTAGATCTTCAAACTAGAATGAACTTTACTTATGTCTTGTCATCAAACACCAAGCTTTTTATCTCATCTCACTACTTCCTAAGTCTTTGTAATAAATACACTTCATCGATCTCATCAAACTAGCTCAGTCTTTAATTCACATCTATCTCATTAAATATCAAGAAATTGATCTCATTGAGTCCATTCACTCCATTATATATTTATTGCATGATCATCTGCTCATCGTTCAATCTTATAACATGTTTGATATTTATCTTTGATTAGCTCTCAATAATTTAACACTTAACATTAGCATGTGTCTTCTGCACATTACTATTGGTTATCACTATTGAGACACATGGCATCCTCATGTTGATCATAGACTATTTGACTTTGAACCGTACCATAGATTTTACTATTTAAGCTCTATGATTGTGACACTTATCACTAGTGAATTCAATCGCAGGTAAATTTGAAATATTGACTTCATTGTACATCATTGGATCTTTAATGTATGATTAAGTTCTCACTGTTAGATCTTTTAATAAGCTAAAAATTTACCTTGTGTAGATTTGACTAAGTATGGTGATCATCTCAATATGCTTGGAACGATAACTTAGCACCTTCATATGTTTTTCTTTTCTCATCTAGATGTTTTGTAATTTGGATCATATAAACTTCGCATGATAATAAACAAACCCATATTCTCATCTCTTAATGAATCCTTCATTCATGATAGATATAATGACATTAATTTTCTTACTTAGATTATTCTACCATAGACTAACTAAGCTTAGAACTGTCTAGAAGGCCAAATTTTTTCTTGTATAACTTTTGATGTGCTTCATCACATGAATTATAATTTAGTGCATAATATACTCTCACAAAGGGTATTACATCCATATATTCATCTACTCCAAAACCATTCATACATACAAGATATGACATCATAAAAATACCTACTCGGCTTTTTCTTTCCATCTACAAATTTGACTGTGTAAGAAAACACTATGAAAATGCCTTGGAGCCCAAATTTGCTCATGCATATCTTTTGTTATTCTACATCATGTGACCTAAGATTAAAAACATAGAAACTAGGTACCCATATGATCATTTTGTTCTGACACCTCCATGTGTTCAAATGATGACCTCATCAAAATGATTTCTTAGATTTCTTTGAACCCTTTTTCAAATTTGGCTAAGTATAGAAGCTTAGTGATTTTTTCCTGAGTAGACAACTTTGTATCCTCATATATTCTACTGCAATTCATAACATGACTTCAAATTTGGTGAATTATAACTAGGGACTAATGTGATCATAATCATATGTCCAACTCTCTTAGAATCATCCACACATGGGAATGGTGACATCAGTAAACTGCCTATTTATATTTTCCCCTATAGACCCAAAATGTCTAAATGATCAATATGAAGAACTAGATGAATTCAAATCATGGACATAAGAAGTCCAATCATCATTAACCTGTCATAGAATTCCATTCACATCCTTAAATAAAAATACTTATCCTAGAACATCAATGACATCCATAATGCCAATAATATCCCTTTTGACACCAATGATAATCATATTGCCAATATGTCCATCATGAGGGTTGGGTGGATAGTTAAACGTTAAATATAAATGTTGTATTCATTAAAAAATTACCATTTTACCTTATCTATAACTTTTATGTATGCTTACTTATGGCCATTAAATATTTGTTTAATAACTCCATCTTTATCCACAATAACCATGAAAAATAGTTTGTATAAATCTAAAATAGTGTTTAGAGTTGAGCTACAATAATGGCTGAAAGTGAATACACAATAATCACAAGGACTAAAACAATGGATAATTGGATTAAAATAGCTGTTACATGGACTATAATACTAGTTTAAAATTGGTTACATTTCATTAATATAATTTCTAAATAGTGACTACATGTAACTTATATAGTGGTTATGTGTAACTTTATATAGTCAATAATTTAGTGAGTGTATCCAAGTGATTGTAGTAGTATGATACTAAAACTATTACCATGAATCCATTAAACATATATAAAAAAATCACTCTTTAATCTATTTACAAAATGAATATTTTATAAAAGGATAGTTACGAATTTTGATTAATATAACCTTACTTATGAATGGATGGAGATCAACGATTGTCTCATTTTTGAGAATGGAATGTTTTATTGTTGGTTTGTTGAATTCCTTGGGGTAGTATATTTATTATTATTTTGAAGTGGTAAACTAAAATTATTGGATGAAAGTGAAATTCTATTGAGTTTGTTTGGTATATTGGGTGTGTTATCATTTTGTTATTGAAAATTCGTTATGCCAGTTTGTTGTTTATGTTATGTGAAAGTTAAGGGAAGGTCAAAAATTATCACCAATCATCAAATTTTTATGGACATAATTAACTAGATTCTAAGGTCTAGATATTTACTAATTCATAAGTTTTTTCACTAATTTTTAACCTAATACTAGACCTAATTTATTGGATGTTTTGTAAAATAAAGCTTGTGATGGTTATTGCTTAAAACCAAATTTTTATGGCTATTAGTTTTTAGGTGGTGGTTTCCATGAATATCCTTGATAACAAATATAGTATATAGTGCTTGTTTATAATTAATTATCAAAAGTTGAGATAGTGATGTGGTGTAATTCTAAGTAAGAAGTGCATAATAAGAATGAAAATCATACCTCAAAAATGAAAACTAGATAGCAATGGCTTTTTATTAATACCTAGTCTTCTTTGTAATGGTATCTAAGATCCACTAAATAGGGATTGTTATTATTCATCTCTAATTTGGCCATAGTGTCTCTTGTCCTTCACTAAAATATCTTGTCAATTTATCTCCATCTCCTACTAGAAACAATCAAAGAGATAAATAACCACCATTTACTCCTCCAATTACTCTTGAAAAATATGTTCTATCTCAAGTAATTTTCTTGAGTTTTCCTCACATACTCAGCTATCAAAATAGAATATATTATTTAATATAATAATATTGATATAATAACAACTAAACTACATTTCATTGGTAGGAGAATCATAAAAACACTACCTCTTTCATCAGGATTTCCCTAGTGTTATTTTTTGATCTTTGAAATTGGGTGCAAGGGTCTAGGGGCATCATCCCCAAACAGTTGTGAGGGGTGAATCCCTCATGGGGTATATTGGAATTTATCTTGTCATGATCCCTTAAATGATATATGATAGGGTATAGGAGTAGAGCCCCCAAAGCTAGGTACACTTTTCTTTTTTGTAACCTTCAAATTATTCAACAAAAAGGAAAGTTTTTCCATTTTTAACATATAGATCACCCTAAAAATAAGTCATTTGTGTTATTTTCAAGTGATTTCCCATTGTCATAGAATCTGGGTATCTATAAATTTTGTGTTAAATGGTTGAAATTTTATTTTCCTCAGAACAAAGTGTAAATCCACTTAGCATAGGTTGTTACATAGAAATAGGTGCATAAATTATCATGTGATAAATTTATCTTGGTCATAATTTCTCACCATTGAGTGTAATACCAACTAATATATATATATATATATATATATATATATATATATATATATATATATATATATATATATATATATATATATATATATATATATATATATATATATATATATATATATTACCAAAAAGAGTAGGATAAATTACTATAGGCTAGTCTAAACTAACAGGTATAAACATTTAAATTATTGTAAGTTGGTTTGCATTAATAGAGGCATACATTTTGTTGTTCCCAAAATTTGTCACTTACTTTTGAGGATAACAGGCCAACCATTTTGGTCGGCCAAAATGCACTCTTTATTTCTTTCAAAATTTTCTGAGGAGTTAATTTTTTTCAAATATTCAAGCCTTTTTAGCTAAGGAAGTTTAAAACACTCAAGGTATTTCCTTAGTGTTTTGAGGATGGTTCAATGCAAAGGTTTGATCAAAAGACTTAATGGCAGGTTTCAAACAATTAGAATGAACCACTTTGAACCATTAGAACATTGAACCCCACCTCTAAAAGGTTTAATGGGTTCAAAGGTTTAACGACTTTGGCAGACTTAAAGAAAAGAAGGCCTTGAAGAATTAGCATTGAATCGTTGAACCATTGAACCTTAAACTTTGAAAGGTTCAAAATTTCAAAGGTTCAATAGGTTTAATAAGTTCAAAAGACTTAGAGAATAAAAGGCTTCAAAGAATGAAGAACGAATCATTGAACTGTTGAACCTTGAACTAAAATGGTTCAAAGGTTCAAAGGTTCAAAGAGTTTGGCAGACTTAGAAAAGGAAAGGATCCAAAAAGTTTGAAGCTTCAAAGGATTCAAATAAATAGAATGAACCTTTGAACCATTGAACCTTGAACTGAAATGGTTCAAATTGTTCAAAAGGTTTAAAGGTTTAAATAGTGTAAAGAGTTCAAAGTTCGAAAGGAAGATTCAAGTGAATGAAGGAAGTGGAAGACTCCAAAAAGAAGTTCAAAGAAATGGTTCAACTGAAGAAGAAAAGAGAGTGAATGTGGACCTTTACAAAAATGTTGAACATTTGAACCATTGAACCTTTGAACCAAAAGAGTTTAAAGAGACCGGTGACATCCCCATGAATGTCAAATTCAGGGTGATGGAAAAATTGTTGGTTTTCAAAAGACCTAAGAACAAGCTCATTGACCAACCCAGAAAGGAGTTGAAGGAGCCAGCATAAAGTGAGAAGATAGCCTCAAGAGCTCAAATTGCTAGGGAGATCTCTCTGTTATCATAAGTGAAGCTCTACCCAAATTGAAAGGCATTCCTAAGACTTTGAGCTTAGACTATTAATCATATTTTTTTAAATGAATGAGAAAGCAAGTGACCATTCAGACTTTATGTTGGAATAAGATTATGTCATCTAGGAAATTGTTCTTATGTCTCTTTCCTAAATATAGTCTTGTCCATTTAATCAAACAAGAAAAACAAGTGGAAATAAGCTAGAAGATCTCTTAAAGCCAACTATGAGAGACTTTGTACTACCATAATTATCTTCAGTCTGTGTTTTGTGTAAAGGATACTGGAGAGACTTTAAGCTCTCCTTATCTTTCATAATATTTCATTCTATTGTATTTGAAGTGGAGACTTTGGGATACGCTTCAAACTAATGTGTTCCTTTGTCCTAATCAATGGGAGGAATAATGAAAGACTTTATGCTTTCATGGGTTTCTTGTGGTTTTGGTTATTACCTAGGAAGTCTTCCTCTAGTTTTATAAACATCATTTTTGAAAGAAGATAAATGCCTTCAGCAATTACCCAAGAATTCTCTCTATTTTGTGAACATCATCTCTGAAAAAAAGAGATGGATGGTATGATTTCACCCATGTGTGTATTTTTATCTTATATATACATACATACATACATACATATATATATATATATATATATACTATAAATTATAGGGAACCTCCCCTCACTAAGAGGAGAGATTTATCTCATTCTAGCTATGGTCACCACACCAATTTTTCCACATAAGTCTACTTATACTTTGGTTGATGTAACTACTTAGCCGTCAGTCAGCTGGTGACAAAATATTCACCCAAAAAAATTTGGTGACTCCACTGGGGAAGAACAAGTAGCTTGAAGCCTCAAGCTTCAAACTGAAGTAGTTCTAGTTCTTTTCCATTTCCATTTTACACTCTGGCAGATCCACCATACACATGAAGCTAGAGAGCTCAAGGTATTGTTAACCCTATGTTTGAGCTTGTGTAGTAAAATAATTTTGATCTTTCCCCTCCACAAACTCACCTTCAGTGAACTAGGATTTTTACTCCTACAAACATCAGGTCCCCAATACCAGTCAAATCTACTCTTTCCTCTACTAGTAGAGATTTGTCTATACATATCCCATAGATATTTATTATCGATCCTTTCAATAGCCATATCTGTCATGTCCCCTTTTCAGTTGACATGTTCGGAGTTCATGGTTAGCCTATTATGCGACCCTCATAGGCTGATAGGATGGTTAGAGGGTCTTGATGGAGATTGGGGTGGCTTCGTTTAGCAGAAATTTTCTAGTTGGCTTTCGTTTGGGCTCGATTGGACATGTATTGAGAGAGATATTAATATTTGATTTATTTAATCAAACATTAATTATTTGGTCTAATTTTAAATTAGAAACCCTAATTCTAATTTAAGAAAACCCTAATTAGGGCAAGCATATCTTTTGAGGGTATAAGGGTTTCTCATGGAGGCCATTGAAAATTATGCTATTGATTATTGATATTGATTTTGAGAATTTCTTCTGTGAAGACTGAGCCTAGGGTTCAAGGATTCCATTTTAATTAGAGAATGTTCCCTCTTCAGTGTGTGCAATTAAGAGGCTGTGGAATATTAGCTGATCTATTGCCAAAGTGAGGGATAGCTTCATCTAGAAGTTATCACAGAATTTCAAGTTTGAGAGATAACTTCACACAGAAGTTATTACAGATATTCCAGGTATTTCTTTATTCTTGTTTTGATTCAATAAATTATACAGCTAGAGATCTTATGTGCTAGAAACGTATATTTTTAGATTAGGGGTTGAAAATAGGGAAGCATTCTTAATTGGTAGCCGTACAAAGTCTGTACAGGTCTGTATAGATCAACTCAGGAACTGACCTCGGTAGACAGAGGGTTTCCAGTGACCGACATCGGTCGACTGAAGACCGACGTCGGTAGAAAGCTGACCTGCAGTGACCGACGTCGGCAGTTTATCGACTGACGCCGGCGACTGTGTGTTTGACACAATAGGCCAAGACCTTCCAGAATCCAATTTTCGCTTCCAGTTTCCAGTTTTCACTTCCAGTTTTGCTAAGTCAGGGTTTTTAAGACTGTATTTCATATTTATATGCATAAGAAAGGACTACAATTGTAATAGTTTAGAAGGACAAGTGATACAATCTATAATTTGTTATTAAGAGACTATATTATTGTGATCATTCTAAATTTATTCAACAGAAGTTATATCTTGTTTAGAGTTTTTTGTGTTGCTATATTTCCTGTTTGGAGGGGATATTACAGTGGTATCAGAGCTAAATCCTGCCATCCTGAGGGTTTGACAGATCTTATGCAGCCATAAGAGTTGGGACCGCACAGGTATAACACACGTAGTAGAGGCTTGCTTGAAGGTACCCAGTTGTTAGATCAGCAGCGGATTATCATGAGTGACAGATGTGAGGGTAGCCCACCCAGGGGCCACAGGTATGATGCTGAATAGGACACCAGAGAATTTCACTGAGCTATGATGACAAGTCAGCAACAGATGAATCAGACACTATAGGAACTCATGACTGTGATAAGGGGTATGAATGCACCTGATGGATAGAACGGGGACCAAAGAGATGACAGGAGTGCTACGGTCCATTAGAGACCACAGCAGACTCACTCCAGAATAGCTGATAGACCTACATGCCCTTCATTTGTTCAAGAAGAACTAGAGGCACCAGTAGAGGAGGAGGCAGGGATTTCCCCATTTGTAGATGTTTACATGGCTGCAAATGATGAGTGGGATTTATTACCTCCTCATATTCAAGAGAGAACAACATTTGATCATTTTGTCAATTTGAGGAGAGAGCACTATAGATTGGCTAGACAGGACAGGAGACCTAGAGTCCAATTCAATGAGCTGAAGAAGGCTACTGGTAAGCTTTCTTTGACTACCTTTGATGGCAGTGGCAAGATGACAGCGCAAGCTTGGGTTCATAAGCTTGACACCCTTTTGGCATTGAGACCAATGTCAGAGATAGAGGCCATCAAATATGCCACTTTGCACTTGGATGGAGTAGCACATGATTGGTGGTACCATGGTATGGTAATACTTCAACATAACCAGGTGACAGAGTACCAGGACTTTGTGGATAGATTGGTTGAGCGATTTGACAGGAAGGATCCCGAGGTTTACTTTTGAGATCTGGCATAGTTGAGACAAACAGGTAACTTGGAGTCCTTCATTGGTGAGTTTCAGAGATTGGCAGTCATGGTACCCAATATTTCCGAGAGTAGATTGGTAGTTCTCTTCATGGAGGGATTGACAGAGCCATTGAGAGGGTGGATCAAAGCTTTTGATCCTCCTTCATTATAGGTAGCTATGAAGAAGGTGCGTAGTATGGAGATGGCAGCCCCATCCCATAAATTTAACTTCAAAGGTACTTCTTCATCTAGAGACCATAAGTGCTCCAACACAGATACAGAGAGACCGAATTTTAATATAGATAAATCAGGTGTAAAGAATGACTCAAAGGCCAATCCAGCAGCACCACCTTTGGATCGTGAGGCGCTTAATGATCTACGTAGGAAGAAGCTTTGCTTCTACTGCAAAGGTCCATATGATATCCATCACGATTGCCCTTTGAGGCCTAAGGGCAAGGCAAATCATGTGATGTGGGTATATTATGAGGATTCTGATTCAGAGGATTCCAAACAGTGGGCTAGTTCTGAGGGGGCAGAGGTAGAGGCTTCAAGGCCTAAGGTAGAGGCAGAATTAGAGCTTCACATACAGGAGGCGTGCCTATCTAGCATTCAGTCAGATGAGTCATTCAGACTCCGTGGAGTTTTGGTAGGGCAGAAGGTTATCACCCTTCTTGATACAGGAGCCACACACAATTTCATAGATGCTAGATTTGTGGAGAAGCGTGGACTCACTACAGAAGATTTTGAGGGCATCAGAGTTAAGGTAGCTGATGGTCACACTCTTAGGTGTGAGCGTATGATTAGAGACCTCCCATTGCGCTTGAACAACTATGAGTTCAAGGCTGATTATTATGTGGTAGACATGGGTGATATAGACTTAGTCTTGGGTATGAAGTGGCTTCATTCCTTTGAGTAAGTTACTCTTCATCTCAAGGACATGGAGGTCTACTTTAATGTTGATGGGAAGACCCATATTCTTAAGGCAATACAGGGCAGCAGCTTCAGATATATGTTTTTTCATCGGATGGAGATGCCTATGCTACCTGACATGATGGAGTGCGATGACGAGTGCACATTGGCACCAACACAAGGGAGATATGAGGATGAGCTTGGTCTTGAGGTGAGTGTAGTTCAGGAGTTATCACATGTGGTAGGGACTCAGCTTGCTGTTACAGTTGGTTCATAGGTTGATATGACTCTTTCTAGCCTTCACAATCCAGATTTAGATAGTATTCAGGTACGGAGTTTGCTTGACTTGCTTGCTAATTTTCATTTATGTATTAGATGTTGGGGTGCTTATCTTAGTACTAGGGATGGACATGGCATGGAGTTTGCATTGATTGACAGTAGGGTAGATCATGACTACATTTGGGATCCAGGTGGATTGATTGATTTGTCATTTAGCGATTGCTTGAGGGCAAGCAATTTCAGGAGGGGCGGATTGTCATGTCCCCTTTTCAGTTGACATGTTTGGAGTTCATGGTTAGCCTATTATGCGACCCTCATAGGCTGATAGGATGGTTAGAGGGTCTTGATGGAGATTGGAGTGGCTTCATTTAGCAGAAATTTTCTAGTTGGCTTTCGTTTGGGCTCGATTGGACATGTATTGAGAGAGATATTAATATTTGATTTATTTAATCAAATATTAATAATTTGGTCTAATTTTAAATTAGAAACCCTAATTCTAATTTAAGAAAACCCTAATTAGGGCAAGCATATCTTTTGAGGGTATAAGGGTTTCTCATGGAGGCCATTGAAAATTATGCTATTGATTATTGATATTGATTTTGAGAATTTCTTCTGTGAAGACTGAGCCTAGGGTTCAAGGATTCCATTTGCATTGGAGAACGTTCCCTCTTCAGTGTGTGCAATTAAGAGGCTATGGAATATCAGCTGATCTATTGCCAAAGTGAGAGATAGCTTCATCCAGAAGTTATCACAGAATTTTAGGTTTGAGAGATAACTTCACATAGAAGTTATTACAGATATTCCAGGTATTTCTTTATTCTTGTTTTGATTCAATAAATTATACAGCTAGAGATCTTCTGTGCTAGAAACATATATTTTTAGATCAGGGGTTAAAAACAGTGAAGCGTGCTTAATTGGCGGCTGTACAAAGTCTGTACAGGTCTGTACAGATCAACTCAAGAACCGACCTCGGCAGACAGAGGGTTTCTAGTGACCGACATTGGTCGACTGAAGACCGACGTTGGTAGAAAGCTGACCTGCAGTGACCGACGTCGGCAGTTTATCGACCGACGCCGGCGACTGTGTGTTTGACACAGCAGGCCGAAACCTTCCAGAATCTAATTTTCACTTCCAGTTTCCATTTTTCACTTCCAATTTTGCTAAGTCAGGGTTTTTAAGACTGTATGTCATATTTATATGCATAAGAAAGGACTACAATTGTAATAGTTTAGAAGGACAAGTGATACAATCTGTAATTTGTTATTAAGAGACTATATTATTGTGATCATTCTAAATTTATTCAATAGAAGTTATATCTTGTTCAGAGTTTCTTGTGTTGCTATATTTCTTGTTTGGAGGGGATATTACAATATCATGGCAGCTCGAGGCCCCTACGGTAATACTTTTGGTCCCTGAATCTGACCCAACAGCTACCCTGTAACTCAAGGAAAAATTTCCCCAAGTTTTATGGTGATGGGAAGGTTCATCTTGATGAACATATAACAGCCTTTTGCATAACTTGTGGTGTAATATGAATTGAATATGAAGAAATTGTAGTCAAACTATTTATGGAGACATTGCAAGGCATTATTGTAGACTAGTTTTATTATCTACAAGCACAAATAGTGACTGACTGGAACACTCTCAAGGCTAAATTTAAGGCTAGATTCAAACCTACAGAGGATACACATGCCCTATTAGCCCAGCTTACACAAATGAAAAAGGAGCCTCATGAACCCGTGAGAGACTTCATTGCTAAATTTGACAAGTTAAGGAACATGATTCCCATAATTGTTCAGCCGACACCTGAGAATCTCAAATGCTTCTTCATCAATTCTTAGCTTTCTGAAGTGAGTTTCTTGTTGAGGTAGACTGGCCACATAGATCTTGTTATAGCTTATATTTTGGTCACTGAGGTTGAAGATGATCTTATCTTGGTAGGAAAGATAAGAAGAGATCTTAATAGAGGTAAATCTTCTTCATCTTCTGAATATTCTTCTACAGGAACCACTGATCCTATGGTGCAAAAGCTAGCAAATGAATTACTAGCTCTAAAAAAGCAAATAGCACAAGGAATGTCTTCTCCTCCTTCTTATCAGGATATACCAAGGAGGAAATTTCCCAACCAGTCATATTAGGGCAATGCTACCAAAAATCAAGGGAGACCAAATCATCTTCCTCCCCCACTAGGGAAGCTTTCCATTAAAGCAACACCAACTAACTCAATAGTTGATTATCTTAAAACTGAATCTAATTTTTCTTTTCAACTTGAGTTGAGCCAAGAAGATGATGCTGGTCTCTTTTTAGAAGGCTAAGAATAATCATCTAGTGACTCTAACATTTGTTTCCTAAATTACCAACATGAACAGAAAAGTAAAGGAGAAGTGTTTGATGGATCATACGCTATATTTACCATGTCCCAGAACTAGTCAGCTCAACAAGTAGATAAATAAAAAATAGGGGAAGAATCTCAACTAGAAATTTCAATTTTTAAATGATGAACTTCACTACCTTTCTAATCAAAGGACCTAGTGATCACTAAAAAAGTAAGTACCTCAAATATCCCTTCACCTTCTACTTCAAATTCATAGACCAGTCCTACATGCAGCAAAAACTAGATTGATGGACTGTTTTCCTCTATTTTGAATCCATTTCAGTCATTTGATATAATTGACCATGTTAAGAAGACCAAAATTCAAATGTCTGAATTCGAATTCTTGCTATCTAACCCTGAGTAGTTGGATAGATTAGTTTAATGCATTAAAAATAAAACCATCCCTACAGAATAATAAATTTTTAAGGTAACCCCTATTCCCTTAAATAACACACCTACCCAAAATAATCTTGTGATTACTCCTCCAACTGCCCCTAGAAAGATATAACCATTTTATGTCTCCCTATTGATAAACGGTCATTAGCTGAACAATTGCATAATTGATTTTAGCGCATCTGATAATGTCATGCCTGCCAAGGTGGTAGAATCTCTTGGTCTCACATTGACTAAGACCTTTGAGAGATGTTTCTCCTTGGAAAAAAAAATAAGTACCTCTACTAGGATAAATTAAGGATGCCTAATTTGCATTTGTGGCCTTCCCAGATAAAAGAATTAAAATGACAGTCCTAGTGGCTGACGTCCCAGCCTCCTATGGCATTCTTCTTGGGCAAAAGTTTTACAAGGATGTTGGTGGAGAATTGAGCATGAAACTATCTAAGTTAAGGGTTCCTATCAAGGGCATCATGTAAATGCTACTTCTTGAGAAGGAATCGAAATACATTGTCACCCAAACATCATTCCCTAAAGCTCAAATTATGTTTGAGTCTTTAGGCATGGGTAATTACCTTTTATCTACTGAAGACATTCCTATTTTAGCAGATGAAAGCTTACTAAGTGACAATATAAAAAATTTAGATAAGACATCAGAAGAATTGGTAGGGTACAGTACACATGAAAAAGGATCTTCCTTTCTTAATAAAGAGAAATCTAAAAGAAGATCAATTTTTGATGAGGTATGGATTCTGGTATTTGATGGCAGCATCTCTTCTACCAGTTCTAGAGCTAGATTTGTCTTGATATCTCCTCAAGGAGATATCTTCCCATATGCATATAATTTATAGTTCATCAACACTAAAAACACTATTGAGTATGAATCGTTGCTACTCAGATTGAAGGCTACTCAAGATAAAGGTGTTAAAATTCTTCATGCCAAAAGAGATGCTGAGCTAGTGGTTTGTTAGGTGAGAAACCTGTATCAAACCAAGAATAAGAGATTATGACATTATCACAATCTAGTGTGGGACTAAATTGAAAGCCTTGATGCTTTTAGTATTTATACCGTGGCCAGAGAATTCAATAGTTGTGCAGATTTATTGGTTGTCTCTGTAACTCTCTTGGTCCCTCATCAAGATTTTAAAGGTAACAAGTACACTATCGAGTTGGTCTTTCAACCAAGTGTTCCTGATAATGCCAACTATTGGTAGGTGTTCAATGGTGACAACTAAATCATTTCCTTTTTGGAATAGATGGACAACTTTGAAAAGCTTCATTTTGAAGGTAGTGAATCTCCACCATGGGAATCAACACCCAAAACAAATTCAAAAGCTGATGAAAATTTCCTTCAGCTCAAAGGGATTAAAATTCCCAAAGAATTAGTTTCTCTTGAGAATTTTTTTGACAAGTATGATATGTTTATCAAGGAATAACAAATGGATTCAAAATCCTCCAAGGATTTTGATCAAATTAATTTGAGTATAGAAGATAATCCAAAAATGGTCAACATTGGGAATTGTTGTACCCCTGATGAAAAACTCAAATTCATTACACTGCTTCACCATTACATTGATGTTTTGGAATATTCATATGGTGATCTAAAATTTCTCAGACTTGAAGAAATCAAGCATGAAATTCCTCTCAAGATTGGTTCATTGCCTCACAAGCAGAAGTAAAGGTGGTACAACCCCAGGATATCAGGCATGATTTTGTCTAAGCTACAGAAAATGCTAAATGCAAGAATTATTTTCCAAATCCATCATTCCACCTGGGTTGCCAATATAGTCCCTATAAGAAAAAATAATGAAAAAATTTGCCTGTGTGTTGATTTCAAAAATCTAAGTCACTCATCTTTTAAGGACAACTATCCCCTGCCCATCATGGATCAGCTACTATAGACAGTGATTGGTACTAAGATGTTATCAATGTTAGATGGATTTTTAGGATATAATCAAGTGGAATTTGGTGAATTAGACCAACATAAGACCTCCTTCACAACACCTTGGGGCACCTTTACATATCACATAATGCCTTTTGGCTTGATCAATGATGGTGCCACCTTCTAAAGAGTAATGGATCTTGCTTTTAGAAATGAAATGGGTAAGTTCATTATGGTATACCTTGATGACTTGATAATCTTTTATAAACATCATCCTGATCATGTGCATCATCTACAACAAGTGCTAGAGTGATGTAGGTTGAATGGTATTTCTCTTAATCCCAAGAAGTCAATTTTTGGGGTTATTAAAGGGAAACTTCTCAATCACACTGTGTCGTAAGAAGGCATAAAGATCAACCTAGAAAGGGTCAAATCCATTAAAGAGATTTCTCTTCCTACCAGTAAGACTATAGTTCACTCTTTCTTTAGAAGGGTGAACTTTTTGTGAAGGTTCATTCTTGAATTTGCAGAGAAGACTCACCACATTGTAAATATGATGAAGTGCAAAGCCACTTTCAGTTGGACTAAAGAAGGCAAATAAATATTTCAAGACATCAAGGAAGCTATTGCCCATGCCCCAATTCTAGTTTGTCTTGATTACACCAAAGACTTCATGATGTATAGCTATGCTTCTGAACATACACTTTCAGCCATCTTGGTTCAACAGAACAAAGAAGGTGTAGAATCTCCCATCTCCTTTATGCATTGTCCTCTTAAATATCATTAGCTAAAGTACTCAAGCATGGAAAAGCATGCTTATGTTATGGTAAAGGTGGTAAAACACTTCCATTTTTACATCTTGAACTCACACACTATTGCTTTGGAACCTAATACAATAGTCAAGTCCATACTAAATCAACAGGAGTTCAGAACCAAAAGGGGCAATTGGATTGCTAAAATCTAGGAGTTTGATCTTATTATCAAACCAAAAAAACTTGTGTGGGGAAGGGGTCTCTACCAATTAATTGCTAACAACATACCAGAAGAAGTAGAGCATGAAGAAATAAAAGTTGAAGACATGCCAACATTTCTCTTTGTCACCACTACGAATGAGTGGTATTTGAATATTGCTCATTTCCTTACCTATGGTGAGTGTCCTACTCACCTATCTCATAAATAAAAGAGGACTGTTAAGTTGAAAGCTTCCAATTTTATCTTGTGGAATAATAATCTATATAAGAGGAACCTTGATGGGGTATTCCTTTGCTACGTGGATAAAGTGTAGTAAAATAAACTTTTGGAGTCCTTCCATAATTTGGCTTATGGAGGACATTTTTTTGTGCTTGTGACTACTCATAAGATTCTATTTTCTAGGTATTATTGGCCTACTCTGTTTCAAGATTCATATGCTTAGGTTCATAGATATGAGTTGTGTTAATAGTTTTTTGGCAAACCCAAGCTGGTTACATTACCTCTTAAGCTTGTAGTGATAGAAGAGCCATTTCAGCAATGGGGAATTGATTTCATTGGCATTGTAAATATGTATTCAAGTGCTGAACATGATTATGTCCTTACAGCCATAGACTACTTTACCAAGTGGGTGGAAGCCATTCTAGTCAAGCATGCTACTTCAGAGGTAGTATGTAATTTCCTTAAAGAATACATCATTTCTAAGTTTGGGGTCCCAACCAAGATTTTAACTGATAATGCAGCTTATTTTTCTTCTCATGAGATCACCCAATTTTGCTACTATTATAGGATTATTCTCTCCCACTCTTCTGACTATTATCTGCAAGGAAATGGTCAAGCAAAATCAAGCAACAAGAACCTAGTGACCATTATCAAGAAGCTGGTAGATGATAATCAGAGAACCTAACATAAATCATTGCTTGATGCTTTATGGGTAGACAAAATTACACCCAAGAGGGTGATTGGTATGTCCCCATTTCAACTTTTGTATGGTCTCAATGTTGAGATACCAATCACCCTAGAATTACCAGCATTAAAATTAGCAAAGGTAGTGGAATATTCAACTTTTGAAAGTTCCATCGACAAAAGGATCATGTGCTTGACTGAGCTTAATGAGCAATGAACTATGATGGTGGACTGAATTTTTGTGCTTCAAAGTTTGGTAAAGATACTCTTTGACCAAAAAGTAAAAATCCATGATTTTTAGATTGGAGATCATGTCTTGTTGTGGGACAAGAGGAGAGAACCAAAAGGAATGCATGGAAAATTGGATTCCCTATGGACAGGCCCATTTTCCATTCATCATTTAAATGGTGAAAATAGTGTCTTGCTGAAATATCAAGATGAACCACCATTTACCCTACCCCACAGTGGGCAACATCTAAAGCACTTCAATCCTTGAAGTATCAGATAAGTCTAGTTGTATATATATACATTTGTATAGTCTTTATTTGTTTTGTGTTTTTCATTTGGTTTTTAGCACCTTTATTTTTGGGTAAGCATGACTCCATAGCACAATGACATAGATGAAGGCACTGAGATTTTGGTTTCTACTCCCTTCAATTGCTTCTATTTTCAATCGATAGAAGTTCCCCAACTGGAGCCAGCTATTATTCCCAAAATCTGTCACTTGCTTTTGAGGACAACAGGCTGACCATTTTTGTCTTGTAGGCCAAAATTCTCTCTTTCTTTCTTTCAAAATGTTTTTAGGAGTTAATTTTTTTCAAATATTCAAGCCTTTTCAACTAAGGAAGTTCAAAACACTCAAGGCATTTCCTTAGCATTTTAAGGATGGTTCAATGCAAAGGTTCAATCAAAATACTTAATAGTGGGCTTCAAACAATTAGAATGAACCACTTTGAACCATTGAACCCTACCTCTAAAAGGTTTAATAGGTTCAAAGGTTCAATGAATTCAGTGGACTAAAAAAAAAGAAGGCCTCAAAGAATTAACATTGAATCATTGAACCATTTAACCTTGAACTTCAAAAGGTTCAAAATTTTAAAGGTTCAATGGGTTCAACAAGTTCAAAAGACTTAGAGAATAAAAGGCTTTGAAGAATGAGCCATTGAATCATTGAACCTTGAACCAAAATGGTTAAAAGGTTCAAAGTTTAAGGGTTAAAAGAGTTTGACAGACTTAGAAAAGGAAAGGATTTAGAAAGTTCAAAGCTTCAAAGGATTCAAAGAAATAAAATGAACCTTTGAACCGTTAAACCTTGAACTAAAATGGTTCAAATGGTTCAAATTTTCAAATAGTTCAAAGTTTGAAAGGAAGCTTCAAGTCAATGAAGGAAGTAGAAAATTCTAGAAAGAAGTTCAAAGAAATGGTTCAACTGAAGAAGAAAAGAGAGAAAATTTAGCCCTTTATAAAAACATTGAACCTCTAAACCATTGAACCTTTGAACCAAAAGATTTCAAGGTTCAAGGTTTAAAGAGGTTCAAGAGACTGGTGATGTCTCCACGAATGTCAAATTTAGGGTGATGGAATAACTATTAGTTTTATAAAGACCTAAGAACAAGCTCAATGACCAGCCCAAAAAGGAGTTGAAGGAGCTAGCATCAAGCAAGAAGATAGCCCCGGTAGCACAGATCACCATCGAGATCTCTTTGTTATCAGAAGTGAAGCTCTACCCAAATTGAAAGGTGTTCCTGAGACTTTAAGCTTAGACTATTAATCATATTTTGTTAAATGAATGAGAAAGCAAGTGTCCATTCATACTTTGTGTTGGAATAAGCTTGTATCATCTAGGAAATTGTTCTTATGTCTCTTTCTTAAATACAATCTTGTTCATTTAATCAAAAAAGTAGAACAAGTAGAAATAAGCTAGAAAATGTCTTGAAACCAAATGTGGGAGACTTTGTGCTACCATAATTGTCTTCGGTCTATGTTTTGTGTAAAGGATACTGGAGAGACTTTGAGCTCTCCTTATCTTTCGTAATCTTTCACTCTGTTGTATTTTAAGTGGAGACTTTGGGCTACACTTCAAACTACTATGTTTCTTTGTCCTAATCAGTGGGAGGAACAATGAAAGACTTCCTCTAGTTTTTTTAACATCATTTTTAAAATAAGAGAAATGCCTACAGCAATTACCCAAGAATTATCCTCTATTTTGTGAATATTATCTTTGAAAAAAGAGAGATGGATGGTATGATTTCACCCCTGTGTGTATTTTCAACTTATATATATATATATATATATATATATATATATATATATATATATATATATATATATATATATATATATATATATATATATAAAATAAGGAACCTTCCCTTGATGAGAGGATATTTTTATCTCATTCTAGATGTGATCACCATACCCATTTTTCCGCATAAATATCCTTATGTTGTGGTTGATGTAACCATTTTTCTGTTAGTCAGCTGGTGACAAAATATTCACCCAACACATTTTTGTATGAGAAACTAAAACATGTTAGTTTTTATCAACATAAATTTGTGTGAATGTTAAAAATTAGTTTTTAATTGATATATATATATATATATATATATATATATATATATATATATGTTGTGTACGAGTTCTTACCAATAGGTGTAGGCATATTATCATTATCATGTCTAACATCTTACTCAATTACTATATTTGGGTCATACAACCTTCCCTCTATCTCCTTAATCCTTAATTTTAAGTCGTATAGTTATTGATATACATCAAAAATCATTGAAATATTTTAATCATGACCAATTGAAACTCCTCAAAATTTTCTCTTAGTAGCCTTTACTTTTACATGCATAGAGTTAGTTTATTTTCATGGTTTTTTTACCTAATAAGTACTATATCATGTAGAGATAAAATATATGTATGATATGACGTATTTTTTCTTATAAAATGAAGTGTGGGTACTTATAAAAATTTTATATCTACTATTTAGAATGGAAATTTACTCTAAAATGTATTAATTAATATAAGAAAGTAGGAAATTAATCTAGGAGATCATAAGCTTAATTTGGGAAAGTAGCTAATTAATCTAGAAAAGCATAATCTTAATCTAGGAAATTAGTAAATTAATATTGGAAAGAAGTAAATTTAACCCAAACTTTTCAATATTATAATACTTAA
>JARHVA010005839.1:1022500-1030000 GCA_037957365.1 Torreya grandis
GATAAGAACCTCTATTTCTTCACCAAGCACTGTGATGGAATTTCTAAACCATCAATCTTGCTAGTAAAAATTAGTCAAATTTTTTTTTTCTTCCCCAAAATTTCCATCTTCTTAACACTTTTTCCCACCATCCACATTCCACATTATTTCCATCCACTCTCCCTATACCCCAATAAATTTGCATTCAATTTAGGAAGAGAGATAAATACCTCAAGATCCCAAGGCATTCCCCACCAACCTCACCATTAATGGTATGTCTATAAGGATCAATGATTAGGATATCCACCACCAATAGGAAAGGTGATTAGTGATAAAACAAAAGGATTAAATACAAACTAATGTTAATAACATTGAAACCTTCACCAAATGACACCTTCTTCATTAAATGAGGTTAATTCAATTTTTAGTTGATATAATATTTAAAATAATAATAAGGAATTAAACCATGTCTATGTTAAGGTCATGCCATGAATACTTAGTCATTAAAACAACATGCCACCACCCTAGTAAATAATGCTAGGTCGAATGGGGTAAAATATGAACATAGGGGGATAAGGATTCCTAAGGTGGGTATGTGAGGTCTAGGTAGGTCTAGGTAGGTTTAAGTATACAAATGCATAGGTATCTAGGATCCATGGTGGAATAAATAAATATTAGAAGACTACATGATATAGTAATAGAATAGAGATATGTGTATGGGAATAAAGGTTGCAGTAAAAAAAATATAATAGAAAGTAACCATAAATAATGACTTATAATGACATTGTAAAGTAAAACAACAATCATAAGAATAAGGACCATAAATGATAAGCTTAATGACCAAATAAAAGTATTCAGAGGACAAACAACATAATAAGTATACCTATCAGACATGCTAACATGCTCAAAATTCACTCAGTTTTAGGAGTACAACCTCTATCATCTACCTAGCTTATAGATAAAACCTATAACCACTAAAAATGGTATCAATTGCATTATGTCTTTAATCGATAATAAATATAGACATATAAAATCATCATCAATAGTACTAAATCCATAAAATAATTAATCATAGAATTAATTATGCATCCAAAACTGTTACAACCAATGTGATGGATAATCTAACTAAATAATAGCTAATAACTAGTCAAACAGTCATAATGCTAATGCCATAATAACATAATATATATTAAAATATAGGGTCATAACATCCTCCCCCTATAGGGAGGTAACCATCATAGTGACTTAATAAAAAATTCATGTATAATGTTGTTTGAAAATATGAGCATCTTCCTAAGTAGAACTCCTTTTGTTGATAGGTTCCATTACACCAAAACTTACTATATATCTTTATTGCACATATTAACTCTATGATGGTCCAAGATTCTCACTAGTTATAACTAGATATTTTCCTCTTTAATGACTTATAAATGAGTCCAATCCAAAACATGAGATGGATCAGGTATATACTTTTTTAATAAAGTATCATGAAAAATATCATGAATCCTTGAAAGAGGAGCAAGTGCTAGTTGGTAAGAAAAAGGGCTAGTATTTTCCACTATGTCAAAAGGCCTAAAAAACACGGTGCTAACTTGGAATCTTTACCAAATTTAATATATTTTTTTTTTGGTCTAATACCCATAAAAAATTTGTCCCCCACATCGAATTCACATGGAGTTCTCTTAAGATTTGTATAGCTCTTTTGCCTATAAAAATCTATTTTTAAATTATGCCTTATTATTTCCATTTATGTATCATATTCTAGTAGCAAATCAGGTCCATTAATAGCCCTATTTTCTAATCTATCCTAGCCAATAGGTGTTCTTCACTTATGTCTATATTATGTTTTAAATGGTGTCATCTTAATAGTTGAATGGTAGGAATTATTATATGTGAATTCAACCAAATGAAGATAATCTTTCCATTTTTTTTTAATCTATTAAATACATGCACAACATATCTTAAACCACTTATTTGAGCCATTTTGTTTTACCATCTATTTTTGGATGATATAAATAGCTAAAATTCAACTTTATTCCAAAGGTTGTAATTAAAATCTATTAAAATCTTGAAGTAAATAACTTGTTTTGATCTGATATGATTACTTTAGGTATACCATGGAGTTTTACTACCTCCTTCACAAATCATTCCAAAAATACAGATGCCTCATCTATTAAATTTCTAGCAATAAAGTGGCCAACTTTAGTTATTTTATCAATCACTACCAGGATTGTGTCATGCTTTCTACATGATTTCAATAGCCTAGCAATAAAATTAAGTGAGACTATAACCAACTTATCTTTTGGAATACCATGAAGGTATAATAACCCTCTTATATTTCATTACTTAAAATTGGCCCGTTCACATTCCAAACATTTCACTATAAATTTAGTGACATCATACTTTAGTTTAGGCTCATGTATCATTTTTGTAACCCCTAGATGAGATTAATAAGTTGTATGCACTTCATTAAGTAAATAATTTCTTAAGTCACCCATCTTAGGGACATAAATTTTTCCTTTATACCTTATTAAGCCATATATTTTGACAAAAAATAAACAAATCTTATTACTATAGGCTTGTTAGCCAACCATTCTCTTACATCATGGTAGAATACATCAATAAGTTGTTTCAAAACAACACTTTCAAAATTTCCTTGTAACCTGACAAAGTGTAAAAATATGTGTATCTACTAAGTGCATCAGCCACACAATTCTCCTTTCCTTTGACATATGATATATTCATGTCAAAATTACTCAAAAATTTCAGCCGCCTACACTACAATGTATTTAAATCTTTTTCAGAGAATAAGTAAACAAGACTTTGATGATTAGATTTCAGTTGAAAAGGCTTTCCTAGTAGGAAATGTTTCCATTTTTTGAGTGTATGAATAATGAAAAAAAGATCCATGTCATGTGTAGGATAGTTATTTTCATGTTCTTTCAACTTTCATGAGTCATAAGCCACAACCTTACCATCTTGAGTCAAGATACCTCCATATCCTTCTTTGAAAGCATCAACCCAAACTTTAAAGTTACCATTTGGATCTAGTATGATCCGAATAAGAGTTTTTATAAGAAATAATTTAAACTTAATTAATGCTTCCTCACACTAAGGAGTCCATATAAACTTATTTACTTTGCATTGTAAGGAAGTGATGGGATAGGTCACACTAGAAAAAAATTCAACAAAACACTAGTAATAACCAGCCAAACCCATGGAGCTATACACTAATTAAACATTAGAAGGAGAAGACCAATCTTGGATAACTTTTATCTTAGAGAGGTCAAGATAAATGCCTTCTTTATAAATAATGTTAAGTAATGAATTTCAGATTCATAGAATGCACATTTGGATAATTTTCCATAAACATCATGTTGTCTTAGTCTTTGCAAGACTATATAAAGGTGTTGATCATGTTTAGCCTCATTCTTGGAATAAATCAGAATGTTGTCAAGGAATAACCAGCACAAACTTGTCCAATAAATATCCAAATATGTTTTTCATATGATTTATGAAAGCTATAGGTGCATTGATTAAGCCTAGAGGTAGAACTGTGAACTCATAATTTCCATAATGAGTTATAAAGGTAGTTTTATGTCTATCCTCTTCCTTGATTTGCAATTCATGGTAACTGAACCTCAAATCAATCTTAGAAAAGACTACAACACCCTTTATTTGGTCATACAAGTCATCGGTTCTAGGAAAATGATAGTAGTTTTTTATTGTTACCTTATTTAACATGTGGTAATCAATGCAAAGCCTTATTGTAAAATCTTTATTATTCACAAAGACTACTAGAGAACCCCAAGGAGACATACTTGGCTATATGCTTCTACATTCTGAAAGTTATTATAGATAAACTTTCAAATCTTGTAGGTCAGACACATAGATGTAGTTAGGTGCCTTAGATGTAGGGGTAGATCTAGGTATGATGTCAATAGAGAAGTCAAATTACCACTTGGGTGGTAACTCAGGTATATTTTTAGGAAAAACATCCATAAACTCCCTTAGAATAGGAAAATATACATATTCTAGCTCTTTTTTATTAGATATTTTCTATAGTTAGACTATATAAATCTTGCAGCCGTTTCTAACAGCTCTTTTTAGTTATAAGGTTGAAAGTGTTTTATATCTCTTGAAGCCTTACATGTCTTGCAATTCTAAAATTTGGCCAACGTCATTGGTGTATTACCATCTTTTTCCCACATAATCAAGTGTAGCTTGGTATTCATGCATCTAATCTATCCCAATAATGAGATCATAATAGCCTAAAGGTGTGAGAAAAAGATTCACCTTGGTCTTAAAAATACCAAGATATAATTATACTTGTTCTAAGCACTCAAGAATAAGCACTTTATTTCTAGTACCAAATTAAACTTCCCAACCTTCTCTTATCAATATGGGTTTACTGTTACATTGCTTAGTACCAAAAGGAGAAATAAAATAATATATTTCACTATAATCAAACAAGATAGTCCAGGGCAAATAATTAATTATACCTTAGGTCTCAATTGGATGGATTGCAAGTTATCATTGTGATTATCAATATCATATACTCTATGGTTCATTATTCAGCCTAATTTTAGTTTAGGACAATCCTTTTTATAGTGGTTGTCACCACATTGCCAACAAATAATTGGTCTAGAATATGCTATAGGAATAGTGTTAGCACCTATGGTGGGTCCATGTTGGTTGTTTTGATGTTGTTCCTTTTAGTAAGAACCAAATTTTGAGGACCCATGGGACTTGAAATTCCTATTTTTATTGGAAAATTTACTAAATTTTTATTACCTCCTAAAAATTTATGGTTAAGATCATATTTTCTAAAGTTCTTGTTTACGGGAGAAAGGTTTTTTTCTTTATATTTCTATTTGTTTGACTTGAATTCTTATCTTGCCTTTTAGTGAGACTTTTATTTCTCCTTAAACGTATAGGGTTACTCAATTATTGTAGCCAAAGATTTTATATTTATCATGTTAATATAATGCATCAAAATCTCCTTAAGACCAAGCTTGAACTTAGTAATCTTAGTTTCTTCATCATGCATATAGTTCACATGACACAACAAGTTCAAAAACTTGTTCTCATATTCAATAACACACACACTCTCTTGTTTTAAATTTCAATCATTTTTTTCTCTTTATAATTTACATTTAGGTACATTTTATGAAACTAAGTCTCAAAAATGGACCAAGATAGCTTCAAAGGCTAATATCCTTTAATAGCACAAAGGTGGTTCCACCATAATACTATACGTACTACTAAATGATAGGCTACTATTCTAGCTTTCACATTAGAAGGCATATTATACAAATTAAAGTAATTTTACATATGTACCAACCAAGCATCAACTACATCACTTGATTCTTCACTTAAAAAGGTAGGTGGTGGAAGCTTTTTCAACTCTTTGATGATTGGGTCATTGGTGTTCAAAGGTAGTTCTTGGATTATAGGTCCTTTCACTTGTGCCATTTCCAACCTAGGCACTTCCTCTTAGGATACCTCTCAAGATTATTTAATCTTTATTCCTAGTTATCAATATTTCCTTATAAGGTATTAAGGGTTACCAAGATTCCACTATGGATTTATTCATGCTTAGCAGTTGGAATCCCATTGACTGCTTCAGCATTGGGTACCTTGGTATTGTTTTTAGCATTATTCTCAGGTAGTTCTTCTAGGTTATGAATTGGGATGCAGCCTCAATGACCCCTTCTACATCCTTGACCTCTACCACTTGTTAGGTTGACATTTAAAGGATTTCCATGGATTTTGTCTCTACTTGATCACGTTATAATAATATTGATAAATCACAAGTGATAACTTAGAAGATTTCAATTATTTAAATGAAAAATGTTCATTCTTAGAGTTTCCTAGAGCATAAAATTGCTCTGATTCTAGATGAAACAACCCTAATTTATTTTTTTAAATTACATATGAGAGTACATTTTAGACACATGGTAGGCCTAGATATAAGTCTTGATAACATAACAAAAACTTTCATCACACTACATGTATATGAAACTAGAATCAAAGGAGGGGAACTAAGACAATTAGCTATAAGTAAGCACATACAAAAATTACTATGGGGAATATTGTTGTATTAAAAATATTATGGGATTTGGGATGTATCAATGTATGTATACACTAATAAGTCCATAGCATAATAATTGTCACCCATAATTCCACATAAGAACATTTCTAAGTCCTTAACACTAGGTAAATACCTCTCTCTTTAGTGGGTTTCAATCCCACTCAAGGATGGTTAATTTAAAGGATTGGCTTAATTGGTAAGGATAAATTTATTTTGATAAGTTATCATTTAGGTTAATCATAGGCTTATATAAAAAATGAATGATATATAAATTAAATAAGTGATAAAATTATCAAACAGAATCAATTCAACACTTTCAGATTTTGATTCATTCATGCAACAAATTATACTAAGGCATAAGAGAAATAGATTAAGTACTAGATTCTCTAGTACTACTAGCTAGTTTATAATACCTCGTAGACTTTAAGGTCATCATACTATTCATACACCATTTATACCAAATATGGATGTACATAGAATTCAATGATGTAATTATAACTCAACATTACAATTCTATGGTCTATGCAGTGATTTAGATTGGCATAGCCAATCCAATAATAAAAGAATTTGAGGAATTTAATAAAATAAGCTAAACTATCTATCTAAGATAATTAACTTATGAAACTATTAACAATGAATTTAAATCAGGTAACTACTTAAGATAGTATCATTTCAAATTCTTATAATGAATGCATAAATATATCATCATATTAGGAATTCATTAATAATCTAGTTAGACAAAAGAAAATCAACAATGTTCAATAAAAAATATTCATATATAGAATTCAACATAATCAATAAACAAAGTTTATCAATGTTTTAAGATGAGTAGAACCCAAATAAAATGTTCCACTTAAAAAAATCTTACCAAATTCACTATTGAGTAGCCAAGGAAACAAGGTAAGCAAGTGCAACTATCATATGAGAAGGTAAAATGTATACAAATTGATATGTAAAGAGCCATCAAGTGTACAACTTAAGTCTTAGTAAAAAGGAGTAAAGTGATATAATAACTTATTTATCCTCTTGAAATCATATGTATTCCTTTAAATTCATTTATTTAACCAAATAATTAATCTAGTAAAACATTGTACATGTTCATTCTTAAATCATAATAATTAATTAACTATCAATTCTTTGTTTAAAAAATACTAGAATTTACTTATTAATCCTAGATTTCACAATGCAACATACACAAAGTAAGAAGTAATATTTTATAATTGTACATGAAATACATACCTTGCACGTAACCAGATATGCATGATCAGAGAGAGCATTTGGTTTATTTTTCACATGTTCCAGCTATCAAGGTTTATGCATTGTTGAAAGGATTAAGAGGACCATATAAATTTATGTACTTATGTCAAAAATTAATAAGCTAAACTTCAATACTAAAATAAGTTAATTCAAGTTAACTACATAACTTC
>JARHVA010005839.1:1035000-1082477 GCA_037957365.1 Torreya grandis
ACCATAAAAAATGGCTTTAATCTCATTATGTTATTAATCAATAATTAATATAGATTTATAAAATCATTATCAGGAGTAATAATTCCATAAAATAATTAATCACAAAATTATGTATGTAGTCAACACTACTGCAACTGACACCATAGACAATCCATCTAAATAATAGATAATAACTGGTCTAAAAATCATAATTTTATTGTTATAACATCAAAATATATATAAAAATGTAGGATTGTAACATCAAATTATTTTAACTAGAAAACATCAACTTATATCACAATAATAAACATATGCAGCATGGATGGAAATATGGATAAAGACATGGGTAAGGATATGACAATTGCCAAAGTATAATAGAGGTATATGATAACAATATGTGATATGAGTTCCATTCATTAGCCTCATCAACACATTTCCTTTTGGGATGTGGCTACAAATGTAAATATTTTTTCCATGCAAACCTAAAATTAAAATGAATTAGTCAATGTTAATGTGTGAAATATGAAATATTAAATATGAAATTTAAAATTGAAAGAGAAAGGGTTACATTACACCTTTGTGTTGGTGGAAACCATATTTCCCTTGAAACTTGTTGTATATAATGCTTTTTTGAAACATTGGAGAAATTATGATTCTTTGTTGAAGCACATGGAGAATTTGGGTGATCATGCCCCAAAGTTTATAACTTTGAATGAACTCGGGTTTGGAAGGAAATATCCCCCAATCCTTATGAATGTGAGAAAAATTATTCAATGTACTAACCCAAATAACCTTGTATGAAAAAGGGTGAAACATGCATCTAGGTTTTCAAATAAAATTAATCAACCTTTATAGATAGATTATATATTCAATTTTAATGTTTCACTATAGTTTGATCAAGTGTAATCCATGTAATGAAAAAAAACATGATCAAAATGGAATTAACAATATTCATACCTCCAAAATGTCTACAATTTTGATTATGTAGTCTCACATGAATTATAATGTAATGCAAGATTGAGAGATAATAAAATATGTCCATGCCTCATCATGATTTCAAATCTGGTAAGTGTGAAGTGAAAATATGACCATTCACCATTAAATTATAGTTATATTAAGTTTTCTTCATGGATAATGGAAATACCATCTCTCTTGTATTTATGTTGTTTTTTATGTGCATGAATTGATATCATTCCACCTAATTTTGAAAAAATTATATAGAATGTTATGAATTTATATGTTGAGTTTGAGATCTTATATCTCAAATGTAATTTTATGTGAAAACCTTTAATTATTATCTTCTAGACTATTATGCACATTCCCATGCATGTTCATCCAAACATGATGAATTATGTTCAAGAGTATTTAAAGTGTATGTATATATATGGAATATTCCCATTTAATCTATATAAATGTGTCAATATATATCATGTATTTGAACCAATATGATATATAAACCATCTAAGTATCTAAAATGTCTAAATTATTTAGTTTTTCTCTATTGTTTTGTTCATGGATTTTCATGTCTCTATGACAAGCCCATTTTGTTACCCATTTTTTATATGATGGATGTATCATGTAAGTCATTCATCAAAAAATAATATTTTTATGTATCATATCATGTATAAATATATAATCATGTAATAATAATTTATTGTGAATATAATATGTCATCATAGTAATGCATATATTAATAAAGGCATGTATGTAGCATATGGAATGTAGAACATATATAGATTTATTAATTTACCACATATTATAATTATATGTTAATAAAAACACATATTAATCATTCACAATATAGATCATGTCACCCCTTAGTGTTAAAACAATCAACAATCACAAGTGAAGTGTCACACATAAAGTCAAGGGTCGTATATAAGGGACCTAAATTTTTGAAAAAAATTAGGACAAGGGACACACATAAGGGGACAAAATGTCTCAAAAATGGTACATCAAGAATGTCACCTCAAGGAAGTCCAAGGTCCACACTAAATAGTCTCAAAAAAATTAACATATCATGTAAAAGAGTAACAACATTAATGGAGCATAGAATAAAGAACTAGTCTACACGATCTATATGCATCAATGTCACAATGAATTATAATGTCATGTTAATAATAATTGTGTAATAAATGAGTAAACATAAATACATGTGTAATGAATATAGGAATATCAACATGGTAAAACTATCATATAAATATATAACTTTTAATAGTAAAATCTATGGAATAAGATGTCCCTAGTGTCAACATGGCTACTAGGTAGATGGAAAAGTAATATATGTATGTCCATTTGTAATTTTTCTTTCATAACACTCACATATCATGAAAATCATGTGTGTATGTAAATAATATGCCATCTACCAAACATGTGAAAATAACATATGTAAAATAGTGTAAACTAGAAAACATGCCATGCTCAGGTCCTCATTTTATTTTATTTTGAATTTTTTTGCATTTTATAATTATTTAATGTTATGGTAAGTTTAGAATATTTAAAATCTTAATTAATACATATGAATTTGACATATCCTAGATTTTATTTGAGATTATGTAATCACCTAAAAGTGGTATTTGGATGCCAAGAGTGTTGATTGAGATAGTTTATTCCTATCTTAGCCCTAGACCTATCTTATATATTTTATCACACTTTTAAAATGATTATAAAGACCAGATACATATATAGTCAAATTACACATAGTCCTAGAATTTCTTTCCCATATCCCAACCCATTTTTCCCATCAGTTTGCCAATTGGACACTAGCACCACATTAAGGACACTAGAGCCACATGGCGTTAGTGTCCCAAACATAGTACTAGTGTCCCTTACCCTAAAATTTTTTTAAAAATATATTTTCAAATATTTCCCCTCCTAAGGTTGGACTAAGTACATTTTATTATGTCCATAAGATATAGATCACTATAAATACAAGACTATTTGAACTCTACCCATGATATGGAAAATAGATGCAAAAAGCATATTCAAATAAGAAAAAAGTTAAGAAACATAAAGGTAATTGATGCCTATTCTTCAATACTTAAACATACTACCATCTACAGCTGCCCTAAGACCAAATATTAAAATTTTCAAGTATCAATCACATTCAATGTATTTAATACCACTCTCATTCTAGCATTCACTTGCACTTACACCAAGCACTAGGTGGGATAACTACATCGAGATTGATTCCTCTTTAGATTATTAGTATGTAGAAAACTCTCTTCAATATGGGGTGTTGAGAATGTCCAACCTATCTTACTAATGAACACACATTTTTATCTAATTCCATAATTACAAGGAGGATTATGGTTTTCATGTTAAATCAAATATTCTAGGCACAATACAGAGTTCTAGATTTCATGTTAGTAAGAACAAGACCTAAAAACATAGATGCAGGTACTCTTCAAAAATAGGAAAAATCCTACAAAGAGGACATTAGCACCTTTTATAAGACACTAGATCAGTATGACACTACTATTTAGGTGGGACACTATTACCCAGTAAAGAATCAGATCTAGGGACACTATTTATGACACTCAAACATGTCTGTAACCCAATTTTTAGAACCCAGATCTTCTATGATAGTCATTTTCTAGATAAGTCTCTATTTTCACATATTATTTACTATTTTTAGAAAGTAAGAATGTAATTTTTTTAACAAATTAGTGTATATTTATTTCATATTATTTCACTAATTTAGACAACTCAACACTTCAATATTATTATTTACATAAGTAAAACCCTAAAAGGGTAAATCATTTGGTGAACCTGACTTATTTTGACTATTGCTTAAAACACTAGTTTTGCCTTGGGTTTACCTTTTCTAATTTTTTGTGCCATAAATTAGGGTTATAATTTCCTATTTTTCTACTTTTTTTGCATAACCTAGCCCATTTAATAAATACCACATTAGGGTTTCATTCATTTAAATAGTATTTAAATCTTTGGTTAACTTACGCTAATTCAAAACCCTAGTAGTACCTAACCCTAGGGTCTAAATTTATAGAATTCATATTTTATATTCACATATGTTCTAATTTTTATAATCATGATTATAAATATAGAATAAACTAATCACTTTTTATTGCATTTTTTTCTACTTTTATTTGCAAGCTTGTTTCATCTAATTTAGAATAAACTAAAAAATGACATAGATACATGTATACATGATACTTCATATACAATAAAATGTATTTCATGTTTCATTATTTATTTCACAATATATCTTTCTCCTATGTGTAATTTGATTAAGACAATAATCTCTAATCACATATATAACTTACTACATCCAATAATTATTATATTACCTAAAATCAACAAATATCCCTTACATGAATTTTTCTCTTTGGTCCATTTTTCTTCCTTTCCTATCATTAATATATATATCAAAACATAATTGGTATTGCTTATCCCTCCTTAATATTTATCACAAACATCAAGCCAACATGATGCATCTAATATTAACTCCACACTCTTGGTAGACCTTACTATCTAGGTTATGATGTCTTCATGTGGTCTTGGAGCTTGTAGGGTTTACAATACTAACATATATATATTTATTGATAATATTAGTATTTCTTCAAGTGAAATTTCAATTTTAAAACTTTTAAAACACTCTTAACACATACAAAAATATTTTTTATGCGAGACTCTATGATACTCGAGGACCTCAAACATTTAAGCCCGCATTATTGATTCTATTATCAACACTATGAAATGGATAGAAGAAAAAATTTATTTTGAGAAAGCACATTCCACCTAAACATATCATATATTTACATTTTCCTCTCTATATTTCTCTACAAATAGATGATCTAGGTCTAAAATGAGTTCTAAGTGACAATGAATCTAGTTTGAATATTTGAAACATCTCTTTTATATGCCATCTTAATATACATGCCATAGATTTGGATCCTTCTAATATGACCATATTAGGGTTTGATAATATTACACAAATTTTTTTGGGTTAGATAACATTAAACCTTATCCTATGATCAAGAACACTACTTATAACTTGCCAAATTATGCCAGATAATATAAATTATAATCTCTTGCTTAGGAAACCATGGATTTATGTTATGCACATAGTTTTATCAACATTACATGTATTTTTAAAATTTATTTATATAGTTCATATATATACATGTATTATGGATAAAGAACCATTTAATTACTATAATCATATAGATCCTTTAGATAAGTATATTCCTCACATGGATTTTTCTACTACACCAACCCAGTCTATAATTTAAGAGACACATACAACTCCCCCATTTATTTCAAATATGTAAGGTAATAAGTTTACATCACGTTTTATATTAATATGTTCCTAGAAGATGGGATATAAAAGACAAGGCCTTGGTAAACATGATCAAGGAATCCTAAATCTTGTTGAATTATATGATCAACATGGCAGACAAGGACTTGGATATATAAATGATACATCTAATACCAAATCCTCTAATGATGCTTGTAAACATATTGTGTCCTATCCACCTATTCCACAATAATTTTATATATTAAACCATGTTTATACTCTTTTAATTATCTATCTTGATCTCATTGATGATATAGTTTCTCTAGATCTACCATTTCTTGATGAGTTTACAAATTATGAGGCTCTCTTAGAGATCTTGGGTTCATATGATGATATCCCTTCCTTATAAAATATGAATAGGTTTCCTTATTCTAAAATTTATTAGGCATAATTTGGTGAGTGTTAAAATGATTTGAATAATATGTTACCTAACATACATGATACAATCCCTATAACACCATATGCTTTGGATTAATCTACCTTAATGAAGAAATAGTAAAGTTCAATTATGGAATCGAAATTGATCCTTACATTATAGTATTGGTTGTTGTCTTGCATAAATAATAAGACAAAAATACCAATCAAATTTTAACTCATTTTATTGAAGTATTTGCATGGGCTTATTTTGATATGCATGACATTGATTTCTCAATTGTAATACATATTATTACATTATATATTAATGCCAAGCTAGTAAGATAAAACATTTGAAAAATGGATCCTAAATTTGTTCTCCTTGTCAAGGATGAGATTCAATGGTTGTTATATGTTGGATTCATTCAAAAATTTGCTCATCTATAGTGGGTTTTTAATATTGTTCATATTATAGAACCTAATGGATGAATCTAACATTATTTTGAATCTAGAGACCTCAACAAAGCATGTCCTAAAGATGAATTTACTTTACCAAATATTTATACGCTAGTTAATTCCATAGCTAGCTACTAGATTCTCTCCTTTATAGATGGTTTTTATAGGTATAATCAAATAAATATCACTAAAGAAGATTGAGAAAATACTTTTTTCACCACACCATAGGGAATTTTTTGTTATATAGTCATGCCATTTAGATTAAAGAATGCAGTGAAACTTACTATTTCACTATGACACATACCTTTCATGACCTCATTCATAAGATAGTCAAAGATTTATTGGAAAATTCAAAAGAGAGATAACATCATGCAATAAATTTGTGAAATTTTTTCTAAAGACTCAGACAATTCATTGTTCAAATCAACCTTAATAAATGTGTCTTTCACGTTTCCTTTGGAAAAATTTTGGGTTTCATTATATCTCAATGTGACATCCTCGTACTAATCTAAAACAACTTTGGTCCCTCTAGGAGAAAATTTAGGTAGTTAATAACTTTATAACACAACTTGTAGATAAAACCCAATCATTCACCAAAATACTTAAAAAGGATATGAAATTCAATTGGGACATCACATGTCAATAGAAATTTGATAAACTTAAGCAATAGTTACTCAACCCTCTTATCTTCATCTAACCTATACCTAGTAAACCACTTCTAATTTACCTCTCAGTGACAGATTATGTACTAGGAAAACTCCTAGCATAACATGATGATCAACATAAATAAATATTAATTTACTACATTACTTGTACACTTGTCGACTATGAGTGAAATTATCTAGCAATTGAAAAGCTTTGCTTAGCACTAGCATTTGCTACTTAGAAACTTTGTAGCTACATGATTAATAACGAGATAGTTAATTATGAAAGTTGATCCTTTAAAATTCCTCATGTGAAAACCACATATTTCAAGTTTTATTACAAAATGGGTTATGTTACTTATATAATTTGACCTCAAAATCATATTAGAAAAATTAGTAAATGGTTAAATAATTGCAGACCAATTGGCAATAGCTTCATTAATAGATAAATATATTATTAATGATAATTTCATAGATGATTTTATAGCATAAAATACCAATAAAGATACATGAATTATGATCTTTGATGGTTCTATATGTGCATCTAGTGCCAAAACTAGAATTTTTTTCATCAATCCCATGGGACACATAGTACCTCTCCCATACCAAATCAATTTTTTATGCATTAACTATATCATAAAGTATGAATCTCTTATATTTGGCCTTTAAGTAACTCAATATCTCAATAAAATCAATCAAAATTTATGGGGACCCACAATTAATTATTAATTAATTCACATATGTTTACGAAATCAAATAAGAGCACCTAATTCCTTATAAAAACATGGTATAATATCTATAGGCTTAGTTTGATAATTTCTCTATCGATGACATCCCATGCAAAGATAACTATCATGCTAATGTAATGTCAAGTTATACATCATTGATCACCATTTATATAGATGTATACCAAACTCTTTTCACTATTAAATGATTATATTTTTTGTCAATGTCCCATGTCAACCTTATCACTTGAATAGTCCTAGTTACCACATGTAGTTCAACACCATCTAAATAGTTCTCTAGCATATAAAAACATTTGAATAAACATATCACACCAAATGCTTTTAAAAATAATGAAAATAATAAACTAAAACAAAAATATTTATGATATATCATTAGTGGTGATTTAATTAATATGTCTTTTGACAGAAACTATAATGTTTAATATCTAAGGAAGCTAAATTACCTATTCAAAAAATACATGATAGTGAATGTGGTGGTCATTTAAATGATAATTAAATGTCACACAAGTTACTTAGACAAGGTTACTATTAGCCAACCATGGAATAAGAATGCCAGGAGTGTGAAAAATTAATCAGAAATGTCAATACCATGGTAACTTGCACCATTTACCTTCATAGTAGCTTCAACCTATCATATCATTGTGGCCATTCATATTATGGGGATTTTATATGATCGATAAGATAAAACCAAAATCTAAAAAATTCCATAAATTCATTATCATAGCTACATAATATTTTATAAATTGGGTAGAATCCATCCCATTACAATAAATAGAAGGGGAGGATATTTGTTAGTTTCTCATGACCAATATTATTTCCTGCTTCAGTCTACAAAAATCCATAATTATAGATAATGAAACCTATTTCAATAATAAAATAGTGAAAAAGTTCTATGCCAAATATAAAATATGACACACATACTCTACACCATACTGCCCACATGGTATTGGTTAAGCATAGGCAATGAACAAGATAGTCAATAGTATTCTCAACAAAAAAATTATTAAATTTGGTGATGATTGGCATAATTAACTTGTGTATACACTTTGGAATTATCACAATCTCATATGTATACCAACATTAGTTATTACTTATTCATTTTTAAATGACACATAATTAGTTATCCATTGGAATTAGAAATCCCATCTTTACATATATCTTTAAAAGAAACCATCATAGATGATCAATATAGAGAGTGATATCTCCATGAACTAGAAAAATTAGATCACACATGTATGCAAGTTGTATAAAATCTTAGACTTTATCACAATAAAATATAGAGAACCTACAATAATAGAGTCCACAACAAGGAATATGAATCAATGATCTGGTATTAAAGGAAAATCTCAGAAATGACAATGCTAAAGAAGAGAATAAAAGAAATTTTAAACCAAATTGGCTTGGACCATATATCATCATATAAATTCTTAGCTTGAAATTCTATCATCTATCTTCAATTTATTGAAAGGAAATCAAAAATATATTTAACATCAGGCATTTTAGGAGATTCTACATATAAAAAATTCATTATTCATTGCCATTTTACTTGTACATACTTCCTTATCTCTTGATCCTTGTACATAGTTTATTTTCATTTGCTTGTACATAACTTTTATATATATGTTTTTTGAGTAATATTTGAATGTTTTGCATTTTTGACATGTGATATTGTTTTTGTATTATATATACATACATACATACATACATACATACATACATACATACATGTGTGTGTGTGTGTGTGTGTGTGTGTGTGTGTAATACAAAAATAATATGACATGTCAAAACACAAAACATTCAAATATTACTCAAAAAACATAGAATTTATAGTTTGTATGCATTGATATGTTTATATTTCTTCTACTTTATAGTAATACAGATGTTAGCTATATTAGTATAATTGATTTTACTATGCATATATGCTTCACTTGTTAATTTTGAGTTATTAAATGTTACATAAAATACTCTAGTCCACTACATTGATATATAATTTCCATCATCTACCCATTGGGGGAATATACATCGATCTAGGTTTATTCATTTGATACATCCATCTACTCATGGACAACTCATACATAGTTAATACTATCAGGTTCTATCCTTACATTATATACATTCTAGTTTATGAATTTACATACATCTTGATATTAATAACTGCTACTCATTTCTCATAATTTTTTTTAATATCACTAGTTTACACTCAAATTATGTACATCCTAGCATTTAGATAGATTTTTATTACATAATTATACATGCTTTCATTTCTAGCTTTCCTAGTTTAGACTTGATTGTGTTTCCCATGCTTATTCTATTATAGGGTATTTGAATATGCCATTATTCTTTAGATATATGGAACTTCTATGTATAAATGTATGACATGTGCCCATGTACCTTGTGTTTGATTTTTTGATTGTATATGTAGACATTTTAACATGTCCTTCTATGTGGATCTAAGCCGAAATGCTTGTTTCTTATGTATGTGTACATTTAAACATGTCCTTATATAGCTTCCATTCTTAGATTTAGTGACATGTGGCCATGTCACTTGTATTTTTCCCCATTTTTCATACTTCTATATGCCTCATGTGCTTTATAGACATGATTTATTGTATGCATATTTACAATGACACTTGTCTTTGTATGTTACACATACTAGTTTTTGATACCATGAGGGACCTTAATGATCTAATCTTCCTACTTGTGTGTAGTGATGGATATCATGCCCCATAACCATAGTTAGCTACTTAGATTTGATGTTATACACATTAATTACATCTATCTCGACACCCTCATGTAATGATCAATTATAACATACATCTTACACTACATATTTATGATAAGATACTTTTACATTCCTATGTTATGTTTGAAAATTTTATTGGAATATAATGTAGTTGTCAATTATTCTTTGAGTAACACATTTTTTAGAGTTACTTATCTTGAGAATAGTTTTTACATAGGTTCTATTGACAATTTTGACCTCACAAGTCAAATTTTCACCCCTACCATTTGAAGCTTTGAATATCATACTAATTTATCTTTTGAGTCAATGTGTTGGTCTTGAAAATACATTATTGTGATTATTGGGAACTAGATTATTACAACATGCCATGTAGGAATAAAAAAATTAGTTTAGTTGTGAATTTAATAAGTGTACTTGGGATGTTAATCAAAATTGAATAATTGCATGGAAAGGAGCTATTTTATGCCAATATTACTCCCCTACAAATTTGGTGTGTTGATGAGTTTTTTTATCTCAAGATATAAGCCTTAAATAATGATCTAACAATATACAACATGCTCAAGAATGTCAAGTTAAAGCCACATGAAATAACCATTTGGATTCAAAATCTTGAACAATTTTCAAGTTGAAGGCAGGTCTACCAAGTGGCATGATCTCAGAGGCCAACATCAAATTTCAATGACACGTAGGAGATAGTGAAGTCAACAAGTCAAAAAAGATCTATAGTATGTATTTGATCATGTAGTTAAAGATTTATGGTGTGCGTTCAATTGTGAAATTAAGATCAATGGTGTGAGTTAGGTTAAGAAGTCAATGAACCTAGATTGTAAGTGAGGTTGCCACATAGTGCAAGCACATGAATAGGATGATGACTGATAGTAGGGTCCATAGGAAGCATATAGGGATACCAAGTGGCACATTCTTAAAAGCCAAGATAAAGTTTAATGTAATATTTCTAAGTGGCACAATCTAGGGATCAATCATAGATGAATGGCTGATGATGAAGGTTAAAGCTAGGAGACTCCTAAGAATATAAATGGAGAAAATTTTATTATATTCCAAAGGGGAATAAGATGAAGACACATGTCCAAGGTGTCAACTATCTAGTTTCAAAATTAAATGGGTAGCCTGAGGAGATGCCACATAAGTAGATACATTAGATCAAAATATGTTGCCGCCTAGGTAGGAAAATACATAAATGTGAGATCAAATATGATCCAAGTTACTAGAGTAGACACTAAATTTTTTTAGATCACCATTAAAGATTAGCTAGACCTCTCAAAACCTCAGGTGTAAGTTTTATGTCTTGCTCATGATAAGGAAACTATAGCCTATGGATATTCATTAAGATTATAGCTATATGAAAACCAATAAGGGGATTAGTTTTCATCTATAATGGACCTATGTTCAAGTTTTGGAGTAAAGGTGGAGTTGTGATAGTGAAAGAAGTCAGTGTATTGGAAAGTTCTTCTGATAATTATGTTATAAAGGGACACCAGATGAGTAAGTTAAAAGGGACTATTTGATAATGTAAATGGCATATCAAGTTGAATCATAGTGCTAAAGGTTCATTGAGAATATCGATATTTGGGAGATTTATAATATAATCAAGAATTTATGAAGTTTCAAATTATTTGGGGACTTTCCCCTTTTAATGAATCATGACTTAGAACCTTTGACAAAGTTTTTGTCTTCTAGTGCATTTTTAAGCCAATGAGAGGGCTTGAGAGCTATTTGAAGATGATAAATGGTTAATTTGCTAAACAAGATAAATAATAATGGATCATAAGGTGGTTCAACCTAATTATTAATTTATATATTCTCACTTCCATATCTCTCTTCCCATTTTTATAAATCTGCCATTCTTTCCTAGGAAAAAAGGACTCTTATGTTTCTAGCTTGCCTAGGATATGCCAAGATTTCTACTATAACACCTATTTGATCCAAAAAAGATTAAACTACTCCATTTTAAAGATGAATTTAAGTGTGTTCTATGAATTCATAGATGTGTTTAAGTGAATTTATGCTTTCCTTTGCCTCTGTCTAATTTCTCTCATGTTCATGAAGTGTTTTATAACACTCATAGGTCATTCTAAGTGCCATTAATAGTTTGTTGATTGGTTTGAAGCTAGACAACTAACCTCCCATACTATATTGATAGATAATCAATGCCTTTTGTGAAATAATTAAGTGAAATATGATCAAAGAGTGAGTGAAGTGATATTTGTAGGTCTGAATGTGTTTTGTAGTGTGTGTTTTGTGCAACTATAAGTGTCTAGAACTTTGGTGAATCACTTTTGTTTATCTCTTTGTAACCATTTACCCCCTATCTATCCATTTTCCAAGCATAATGATTAGTCTAGGTGATCTAAAAAGATTAATATGACCTTATCTAATGGTTTAACCCCATTATATGATACTCACATCCTAGGGTTGTTCCCATTTTATAGCTTAGTTGGAGGGAACCGAAAAAACTACCTCTATGGGTGAAAATTAAGACCATAATAGTTTTTGGCACACTCAAATGGACCCATTATCTTTGGCATAACTAAATTTTGGAGATTAGGAGAATTATTTTCATTAGATGAAGACATCCATCACCATTAGAAGCTAAATATTCTTTAGATTGTAGAGTTCATAACATCATTAAGGCAATACTCTCATGCCAAATATTACCACAAGGTCAGCTAGCAAAGGTATTCCTATTGAATTCATTGATTTTCCCTCTTCTTCATATAAAAAATCAAATTTTAGTAGGACAAGACCATATTCTAATAATAAATATTCATCTCTTAGTCATCCTATTATCTTAAACAATGTAATTCCCACTACCCAAATGGCCATAAAAAATCAAGTGTTTGTTCCATTCAATAGAGATAGCCCACTGAATTTAGCCTATTTTTATGACATTCATATATATTCTATTAAGAGTATCCCATTTTTATTAGTATAAGATCTAACAACTCCTATTGAGCACATTCAAGATGTTAACTTTTGTTTAGTTCACAATGGTGTTCAAGATAATGTAGCTATTAGACTGCATATTGATTATTTCAAAGGAAAAACACTGTATTGGTTTATAAATTTTCCACCAAATTCCATTTATACCTAGGATGAGATAGGTAAAACCTTAGTCACATAATTTTAAGACAAATATGATTACCTATCCTTAGTTAAATAGTTGACTCCCATACAAAGAGCTCTTCATGAGTTCATGTCTGATTTTAACCTTAGATTCCAAAAGACATGAAATAGTATACCTACTTTGATTAGACCATCCCAAGAATATGAATTATTTTACAATCTAAAATCCCTCAAATTTTATATTAGTGTGATTATACATTCAATGGGTGATAATACCTTGCCATATGCTAATGAGTTTGCAATAAGAGAAAAGAATAGCCTAATATAAGCTATTAAGCTCTCTCCAAGGCCCCCAATGAATATATTACAATAATTGAAGTCCATAACACCCAATAAAGTTCCTCACATCCCATATTTATCTCCCATTCCATCCCCTAAAGATCATATTACAACCCCTCCTAATTAAGATAGTGAGCTTGGAGAGTTACAAAGTTTGTTACAATATTTTGGGAATGAAATAGTAAAACTCAAGATAAAAGAATATCAAGATAATAAGCCTTATCAATAATGAAATAAAACCACCTATCATACCTTTTGAGATCAAAGGCCTCCTTATCAAGGGTTTAGAGAACATAGACCACCCTACCAACCACAAGTAGCCATAACTCAAGCTAAACCATATGAAACTCTTGATCTTAATGTACCTACAACTTAAAGGGATATTTTTCCCATACCACCTAAAAATAACTTAATATAGGATTTAGGTTGGCACCCATTTAATCTTAATCATACTCAAAATTAATCCTTGGTATCACAAAACATGACTATGCCACAAATAACACAAGAATTGATTTTTATTCATAGAAATTAGTACTAAGATATAAATTTGACACCACAAAGAGAGACTAAAACATCTCAATGTAATCCTAATGCTATTAATGTGAATTGGTAAATGGATGATCATATTACATTCAATCAAGGTGTTGAGACTAAAAATCTAAGTGAATAAGTTATAGCTCTAAGTATACCTAAAATAAGATCCATTGATGAGTCTAAAGATGAGATTAATAATAAAAGAACTCATAATGTTGTTTCCAAGAGTACCAGAGATCAACTTGATACCCTTACAACATATAAAAACTAAAATATAGAGGTTGGAAAAACTCTTCAAGTACCTCTTGTTCATGAGAAACCAATGGTTTAAAAAGTGTAGCCAAAGGTTAGTGGAGCTCTATTTAGTATAGTGGATCAAATTAAGAAGTATAAAATAATAACTAACATGTGGTATTCCCTCTGTATTCTTGGAAAAAAGGACATGGTTATTAAATAACTTTTAGCTCTCAAATTATCTCCAAAATTGATGGAGAAATAAGGTGTTGTCTTAACCAATTCACTCCATCCAACTAAAAAACTAGTATAGTAGGTACATAAAGGTGTTAAAGGTGGATAAAATTGAGTTAAAATAAAATAAAACTCATCCTTTCTACCTATCTTTGATATTTGGTGACACTTTTATTCATAATTGTATGGTAGATAGTAGAGACAGTAACATTGTTATACCTATGCAAATTACATATAAGCTTGGTCTTATTTATGAACCAAATACTATAAGGATATTAAAACTATATTAATATTCAAAAAATATATTAGGCATCATCAAATATCTAAATTTGACACTACATGCTTGTCCCAATGTTACCATCCACTAGGATTTAGTTATGGTGAACTTGCTTCCCTACTTTTCCTTGTGTCTATCAAGGGACTTCAATTCAAATATTAAAGGATAATTATCATTTAATTTAGAATATATGGTGTTTATAAATAGGTATGGTACTAAGGTAATAATACATTTTGAAACTATTACACATTTCTATTTGGAGCCATATATGCTAAGTGTTGAGAACACTAATTATGTCATCTCAGATTAGGTGTTATAAACTAGTGGAGTGGAAACTAAACCACATTTAGATGGAGTTATAAATTTGTTCCTCAATGATTGGGCCTATAAATTGTATGAATATGATCCTTATAATCTATTTTAAGAAGAGATACTTGGTTTTTATTTCCTCCATGAGAATGATACACCAATTCTAGCCATAATGAAGGATGATGAGTCCAATGATGGTCTATGGAAATTATACTTTGATAGATCAAAGAATAAGAATGGTACTAGGTCTATAATGATGTTTATTTCTCCATCAAAGAGAATAATTTATCTTTTATCAATTTTTAGTTTAGTTGTTCAAAAATGTGAGTATGAGGAATTAATTCATGGTTTACAATGGGCTAGAAAGATGAAAGCCAACACCTTGTAGGATTTTGGTAATAGTGAACTTGTAGTTCACTAAATAAGAGGTCTTAATGTATGTAATCATTTATTCCTTAGATACTATAATCATAGAGGGTGTGACTTACTTTAGGATTTTTAGGCTTTTAATATTTATGTAATAATAAGAGATGAGAAACAACATGTAGATAAGTTGGTTATCATTGGGGCACAATTGATCATCCCAATTGATATAAAAAGTGAAAAAATTCAATTACACATTATGGTGGTTTTAATGCATTCTATTCTAGATAATCATGATAATTGGCAAGTTTTTGAGGATGACAATCAAATAGTTAGGTTCTTGCAAGAAGAGGCTAACTTTTCCTCAAAAAATCAATCAAAGTTCTTGAAAAAGTATGGTGATTAGATTGTGCAATTGAAAATGAACAAGTTTCCAAAATGATTGGTCACACTTGAGAACATATTCAATGGTGATGATGAGTTGAGAAAAGAGAAATTATCTTTGTCAACAAAGGAAGAACATTATGCCAATGTTGAGATTCTATTTAGTAGTAACTTGAAGCTAGGTAAGGTATGCACTCCTTCATAAAAGGAAGATTTTATTGATTTATGAACAAGTTTTTTGATGTGTTTACATGGTAATATAGTGATCTCAAGGGATTTTATCCAAGTCTAGATCAACACACCACTGAGTTAGAGGCTGAAACTAAACTAGTAAGATAAAGGCCAAGGCCTATCAATCCAAATATTGATCCTTTGATGAGATTTGAGATTCATAAGCTAATATATTTATCTATTATATTTCTAATTAAGAAATCAAGTTGTGTGACAAACCTTGTTTTAGTATAGAAGAAGAATGGTGACATTAGACTATGTGATGACTTCATGGATTTGAGCAATGCATCCCTTAAATATCACTATCCATTGCCATCAATGGAAAAAATTATATAGCTAGTTTTAGGTTCAGAAAGGTTTTCTTTGTTATATGGATATAGTGGTTACAATTAGGTTTTGGTCAAGGAAGAAGACCAATTCAAAATAGCCTTCACTACAAAGTGGGGGGTATTTACATATATAAAGATGCCCTTTGGTTTATCCAATGATATATCAACCTTTTAGAGAGCCATGGATATGTAATTCCAAGGCATTCTTAATAGGTTTATACTTGTTTATTTATATGACATAGCAACATTCTCAAATATTGTGAGTGAGTGCATGGTTTACCTCAAGCATGTATTTCAAAGGTGTAGGCAATTTAGGGTGTCTCTAAATGTAAAAAAGTGTGTCTTCTCAGTTCATGAAGGTTATCTCATTGGTCATGTGACTTAAAAATATGGTATTATTAGAGATATTGAAAGGATAGATTCAATTCTAGAATTATCCTTTCTTAAACACAAGAAATCTTTGTAAAGCTTCTTAGGGAAAATTAGTTTTATAAGAAGACATATTTTAGATTTTTTCACTTTAGCTAATCCACTTATAGCCATTCTTAAGAAGAATTAGAGTTTTAGATGGTCTAAGGAAGGAGTAAGGATTTTTTAAGAGATCAATAAGGCCATATCTAGTTATCCTACGCTCATCAACCTAGATTTCACAAAGGATTTCTCTTTGTACACTTATGCTAATATGGACACTATTTCAGTCATTCTTATGTAACATAATCATGAGGATTTAAAACATCTAATATCTTTCTTTATTCAAGGATTGAAAGAGTATGAAACAAGGTACTCTTTTTTTTTAAAATAATATACTTTCAGTTATAAGGTCTATCCATAAATTTAGATACTTGTTATCTAATAATTAGATACACCTGATAGTTACCCATCCAAATATCAAGGAGTTTCTATTAAACAAAGACATAAATGAGAAAAGATCTTGTTGGATAACTAAGGTAATGGAATATGATGTGTAAATCAATATCACAAAGCTGATTATAGGGGAAGGACTTTGTGAGTATCTAGCCCCATACTTGTAAGAGTCTAATGACGTAATTTTGGTGTCAAATGATGAAGAGGTTGCATTTGATCATACCTTACCTCCCAACTAGTTTCATTACTTGGTAATATATCTCCAAGAAGGTATTAATCACCCTCATCTACATGTTTAAAAAAGACATTTCATATTATAATTAATTCTAATTCTTCTTATTATTTGTGTTTTTTTCAAGAAAGATATAAATGGCATGTTTCTAAGATGTGTAGAGCCAAGCCAAAAAATAGATATTTCTTAAGAAGATACATGATGAACATGGTGGAGGTCACTATTTTAAAAGGAATACAACCCGTAATATCATGAGAAGTGGCTATTATTGGCCTAACATGTTTGGGGATTGTCACAAATGGGTTAAGAAGTGCAAATAGTGTGTTATGTTTGTGGGAAAAGTGAAACTTGTAGACTTACCTCTCCAACCAATTATGGTAGACTAGCATATTGCCTAATGGGGATTGGAATTTATTGGTTGCATTAATCCCCCTTCAAGTTTAGGACATAAATGGATACTAACCTCTAGAGATTATTTAACTAGATATACAGAAGTAGTAGTATTAAAAGAGGTAAATGAATCTAAAGTGCTAGATTTGGAGTTCTTTCAACCATTATTTTTGAAAATGCTATGGCCTTTATAGGGACTAGGATCAGTCAATGGTTTGTTCAACATGTTGTCTACCTCATCACTTCATCAAATTACTATCCATAAGGCAATGGTCTTACTAAGTCCATAAATAAGAAATTTTTGAAGTTAATAATAAGGACTACTGAATATAATTATAGGTCATGGTACCTCAAATTAAAATAAACTTTATGGGATAATAGGATCACCTACAAAAGATCAATATCCAACTCTTCATATAATCTAGTATATGGTAAGGAGTTTAGATTACCTATTATTATTGATTTTCTTGATTTAGAACTAATGCATCAACTTGATTTGTTGGAGAACAAACCAATGAAAATCAGGTATGATAAGATTATAGAGTTAGAAGAGGTTGAAAATTATTCTATATTAGCCATGAAAATCAACCAAGCATAAGTGAAGAGGGGCTTTGGCAAGAGATATTCTTCATGAAGTTTTAAATAAGGATATTTGGTCCTCAAGTGGGATGAGGATGGAGCTAAACTAAGAAGGTATGATAAATTTGAATCTCTTTGGAATGGTCCATACATAATCTCCAACTACAAATCCCACAATGCCTTCCAACTTACAAAGATGGATGGCAAGGAACTTCCAATCCTAGTTAATGGGATACATATAAAACATTAATATTAAAGAGATAAGTTCTTTGTATATAACTAGTTATTTGTTTTCCTCCAAGTGTTGTTTTAACACATTAGTTTGTTTATGTTTTGTCCCAAATAAGTGCTTTATTTGAATATTTATTTTTTTAGATTATTTTCTCATTTTTATGTGTTTCCTTCCTGGTCTTAGTGGGATGGTTGTCTTATTTTAGGTCAAAAGGTTTATTAAAATCAAGAATTAGAATTTTCATTATTTATAAACCCAAAGTCATGTAAATTATTTTGTTCTCAAGAATAGAAGGCATGCTTCCCATTTGAGTCATCAAAATGTTGACAATATTAACCTCATAGGTCAAATTTTCACCCTTACCATTCGAATATTTGCATATCATGTTAGTTTATCTTATGAGACAATGTGTTGGTCTTGAAAATATCTTAATGTGTTTATTAGACACTAAACTATCTTAACACATCATGTAGGAATGAACAAGTCAATTTGGTTATGCATTTAATAAGTGTACTTTAGATGTTAACCAAAATTGAATAATTTCATGGAAATGATGTATTTAATTCCAAGATTACTCCCTTTCAATTTTGGTGTCTTGATGAGTTTTCTATCTCAATATTTAAGTATTCAAAAATGAGATAAAAATATGGGACGTGGCCAAGAATGTCGAGTTAAAGCCATAGCAAATAACCATTCAGATTGAAAATCCTTAATAAGTTTCAAGGTAAATATAGGGATGCAAGTGGTATGATGTCAAAGGCCAACAACAAAGATCAATGGCACATGGGAGATATCAAATTCAACAAATCATGAAAGATATATGGTGTGAATTTGATCATGCAGTTAAAGATATATGATGCATATTCAACCATGTAATTAAGATTAATGGTGTAAGTCAGGTTAAGAAGTACATGATCCTAGATTACACATGAGGTTGCCACATGGTGCAAGTGTGTGAATTGGATGATGACTGATAGTAGGGTCCATAAGAAACACATGTGACTACCAAATGGCACATTGTCAAAATCCAAGATAAATATTAACACAAGACTTCTAAGTGGCACAATCTAGGGAGTGATCAAAGATCAATGATCGAGGATGAATGTCAAAGCTAGAAGACTCCTAAGAATATCAACAAATAAAATTTGATCAGGTTCTAAGTGGGCATAGGATGATAACATGTGCCCAAGTCATCAATAGTCAAGTTTAATAATGAAATGGGTAGCTGGAGGAAATACCACATAAATGGACATGTTACATCAAAATATTTTACAACCCAAGTAAGAAAATGCATAAATGTGAGATCAAATATGATCCAGGTTAAAAGAGTAGACACAATAGATTTTTATATTTTCATTGAATCTCAAATAGACATCTCAAAGCCTCAGGCATAAGTTTTACATCTTGGTCATGATCAAGAAATGATAGCCTATATATCTTCATTAAGATTATAGCTATATGAAAACTAATAAGGGGATTAGTTTTCATATATAATAGGCTTATGTTTAGGGTTTGGATTAAAAGCATAGTTGTGATAGAGAAATAATTTGGCATAGGGGCAAGGTATTTTGACAATTTTGTTCTAAAAGGACATTAGATAAGTAAGTTCAAAGGGACTGTCTAATAATGTAAAGGACATATCAAGTTGAAGCATGGTGCTAGAGGTTCATTAAGAAGATGGAGAGTTCGGAGGTTGAGAAATATTTTTAAGCATTTATGAAGATTCAAAGTCTTTGTGTAATTTCCCCTTTTGATGAATCATGACTCAACACCTTGGACAAAGTTCTTGTCTTTTGGTGCATTTCTAAGCCAATGAGAGGGCTTAAAGATATTTGGAGCTGATCAATGGTTAATTTGATAAGCAATATCAATATTAATCTATCATAATGTGATTAGATTTCATTTATTTATTTATTTATGTTTGTTTCCCTCTCTCTTCCCCTTTTTTTAATATATCTCCCATTTCTCCCTAGTAAAAAGGGACTCTTATGCTTCTAGATTGCCTAGGCTATGCCAATATTTGTATTATAACACCTATTTAATGTATTAAATACTAAATTCCTCCATTTTAAATTTAAATTATAGTGTTTTCCATGAAATCATTGATGTGGTTAAGTGAATGTATGCTTTCCTTTGCCTATGTCTAAGTTTTCTCACCTTCATGAAGTGTTTTACAGCTCTTAGAGGTCATTCTATGTGCCATAGATAATTTGTTGATTGGTTTAAAAGTGGAAAACTTCCCTCCTATACTAGATTGATATATATTCAATGCTTTTTTTTTGAAATAATTATGTGGATGCTAATCAAAGAGTGAGTGAAGTGATATTTGTAGGTCTAAAAGTGTCTAATAGTGTGTGTTTTATGGAATTGTAAGTATCTAAAACTTTAGTGCATCACCTTTTTAGGTCTTTTAGTAACCCTTTACCCTGTCTCTATCCCTTTTCCAAGCATAATCATTAGTCTAGGTGATCTACCAAGAGGAAGTCAACCTTTTATAGAGGTTTAACCCCACTACAAGATACCCATAACTTAGGTTGTTCCTATTTTATGCCTTAGTTGGAGGGAGTCTAAAGAACTCCCTCCATGGGTGAAAATTAAGACCATAATATGTTACACATCTAACCTCAAAAGTGAGGCCATTCATAAGATTTTTTCACAAATATCAAGGTCATATATTGTTATTCATATAACATTTTCAACATATAGGCTCAGTTTTAGAAATTGGATACAGGTAAGACAAGAAAAAATAGGGACTTAGAAAGAAATTTAAATTACATAGATTTAAAAGTAGATATGCATTAGTGTTGAGATTGGGACACTAATTCCATAGTGATATATTTTTCACTATATGGCACTATTGTTTAGTAGCCCTAGCTTTAGGTTAATCCATATTATCCATAATAGTACACCAAATATAGTACATATTTTCATAGATGCAGTCACACATTTGTCAGTTATGTTTAGATTTTTCTCAAATACACTCATTTTAGCTCATATTCATACTAGTTTCTTAGATTGGGGGAATCATGCAAGACATGCTTATTCCCACATTTAGTTTAGATACATAGAGATAGTTATTACATATTCATTCTAGAATTAGTATACTTAAATATCAGATTAGGGATGTGGGTGGCACATAGTTTCCATATGCGCAGTTACACATAATTTGATCAAATTGAAAGGAAAACTCCACGTCATTCTCTATGCTTTATACACTTTCTATAATATTCTATGTTGTCACTAGTTTCATGACGTACTCCATTCACACTAGTGTCATTTACCATAAATCTCTTGAATGGATATATTTTAAAACATGTGCCACTCATAAGGTTGACCTAAGAAAATTTTATTATCCACATAAGTTATGGATAACTATAAATACAATACTATTTGACCTCTATCCATGAGATGTAAAATAGATTCAAATATCCTATTCAAATAAGAAAACAAGTTGAGAAAAATTAAGGTAATTGATCTATATATTGCCCTATTTCTACATACTATCATCTATAACTTCCCTAAGCCTAGTTTTTAAATATATCAAATCTCAAGCACATTTAAATCATTCAAGACCAATCTCATTATACCATTCATTGCACTTTCACTAAGCATTAGGTGGGAGAACTAAATCAGTCTTGATCCCTCCTTAGAGTATTAGTATATAGGAAACTCTCTTCACAACAGGGTGTTGAGGATTTCAAACTTATACTACTAATGAACATATTTTTTTTTTGAATGCCATACTTGCAAGGAGGATTAGGGTTTTCACATTAAATCAAATATTCTAATCAAAATATAGAGTTATAAATTGTGTGCATGTAGGAACAAAACCTAGAAACACAAGTGCAAGTGCTCCCATACAATAGGAATAATATTTAAAAGAAAACATTATCCCCATTTTTAGGACACTAAAGTAGAATGGTGTTACTTTTTAGGTGGAACACTATTATCTAGTGAAGAATCAGACCTAGGGACCATTTTGACAATACTTAGTCCTATCTTTAACCTAGTTTTCAGAACCCAAATCTTCCATGATAGTCATTTTATAGATAAGTCTCTATTTTCACATATTATTTACTATTTTTAGAAATTAAAATCATGTCAAAATATGTAACAAAATATTGGTTATTTATTAAATATTATTTCACTAATATAGACAACTCAACCCTTTAATCTAACTTAAGATTTGCATAAGTAAAACCCTATAAGATTAAATCACATTACTTATTATTTTTCTCATTCTTATAGATAATGTGTTATGGATTATATCATCTCTAAAGATTGTTTTCTTTGATGGTAAAAATCCCTATCATCTTGAATCATGATAATTATTTCTCCATGTGAAAAAGTAAAAAATTGATTTATTGAATATACTATAGCCTGTATCTATTACAACCATTATTTTACTAATGTGAAGTTTACTTTGTATATTGGAGGCATTACCCATATATATGTGTTGACCAATTTTGGCAATAATTTTATTGATATAATTATATATCAAAGGGACATAGACATTGTGTTATGATATACCTTTTTAATGTCATATCCCAACTATTGTATACATCTAACACTACAAATGGCATGTTGTTTTCTATCATCAATCTAAGTTTTTTGTAGTATTCACCTCTCATAAAGATATTAATAGTAAATGTCTCTTGTGGAGGATATTTCATAGTAATTGTTATTATATATGGTACATTTATGGGGATTGATGTGGTTTGTTCTTATTGGTACTATAAAATACTAATAATGGTCATATCCTTATTTTTGTGATTTTTTTTGAAATGCATCACAAAGATATTTATAATGTCCTATATTTCTATGATAACTAAAATATACCTTTCCTTATTGATTTAAAATAAATGCCATAGCTTGATGTTTAGTATATGGTAGTGTGATAATTTTATGATAAATTATTAGCATTAATATTGTGCTTAGTGTATCATGAATATTTTTTACTTCTAATGGTGTTGGAGTCTTATAATCTTCCATAACCATATTATTAAATAAAATATATGATTATCTATTTATACAAGGCTTGTTGGTATTTATTATTTTTTATTCTTTGTATGTGATAGTATTACAATTACTCTTCACATTTAGGATATGCTCATAGTCTAGAATTTTTACCTTTCCTTTTCCCCTGAAAGATTCTATATTGATAGTAGTTTATAAATATTCCCTATTTTTAAAATATTAATCATCTTGATATGTTATCAATCTAAAATGTATGAATATGGTATGAGAGAAGCACTATTTCAAATAATTGAATTTTAACTTTTGTATGTGCTCATATGTCATGTATTTCATGCTGATATCTTTGTCATCATTGTCAAAGTATTATGTAACTATGCCATATTGATATTATGAGGTCACTAATAAAGGGTTATTAGGAATAAGTTATGGGTTTTCCAGATGAAATAATGCTTATTTTTGTATAACATCTTGTTAATTTATGACTGTTTCCTTATATTTTTATTTACATTATTAACCCACCTTGTATATATGAATTTGAGATTCTATAATTATATGTGATGGGGAAATAATAGTATGATCTTATAACTATAATTATGATTGGTCCTCATTAATATATTGGTATGTTTTTCATTATTTGAAAGGATCCTCATTTTTTGGTTTTGTATATGGATAACCTTCATTAGTATATTTGATACATCTATGTAATGTTGATGGAACTAATTATATACCATGTATCCATGGTCATCCCAAGAGTAGGTTGTGACAAAAATGATAAGGCATAACATGAAATTACACTTAGTACCAAATCTAATGAGATGGTTCCAAATATTTAACCTGGAGTGTTATCAAATTTTTTTATGGTCTAATTTGATTTTTTTAATGTAGATATATTGATCCCTAGTAATTATAATAAGGTAGTGTTAGAAATGATCAGTTTAGAATTTTTATCTACCAATACATGCTTGATAAAATAATGTTTTAATTTAAATTTAATGAATAATGACAAATTTATCTATTATGTGTTATGTGGGTAGTTATTATTTATCAAAAGTGAAAAATTTGCTATTCTCCTTGAATGTATTAATAATGGAATAAATTTATGTAGGTTGTGTATCAATAGGTAAAGTTGTGTCTTGAAATTCATTATATAATATACCTTTGAAGAATATTTACAATTTGATTAATTCCATATAAATATTAACACAAGTATTTTTTAGTTGATCAGTGATCTCATAAACTTTAGGTTGGTTAGATTGTATTGTGGGAGGTGGGGAAGGTTGAGGATAAAAAAGTTGATTATATTCATTATGTCACACATGACTTATAACCGTATCTTATCTAGTGTTAATAACATGGACCACATACATAAATGAAAAAAGTTTTGGGTGAATAATGAGTGTGGGATGGTAGCTAGTATAACCTTGATGTCTTAGGGGAGGAATATGAAAAGGACTTGTGTTCGATTTGGTGTCTAGTGATAAAAAAAGGCATATCAGATTTGATGTTACAACAATAAAATTAGAGGAAGACTTTGGATTGTTAATTGGTAAATTTAGACTTATTATTGAATTTATATTTATTTTTTTACCCATTATTTACATATTTTATTATTGAATTTAATTTTTTTACCCATTCCTTACCTATTTTATCCAAATAAAATACACTATCCATGTAGAACAATATTAAAAGAGAAATTTAATTCCTTGTGTTTACAAATAATTTTCATCCAAAATGGTCATGATTAATGTATATTATTAGGGACCAATAAAATTTTAAAATTAAACACAAAGGTTGAAATATGTAACCCTATAAAAATGAAACCCTAAGGGAAGACCTAGTTTTTTGGATTATTTTATATATGTATAATTTCACTAATGTGAGATTTATATTATTAAGATTTAAATTTTAAATTTAATTTAAAATAATGTATGTGGAATTAAATCATAAATCTAAATGTAAAACATTGATATTTATTCTTCTAATTTGATAATTCAAATATGATATATATATATATATATATATATTACTAAATAGATCAGGATACTTAACATTTTAGTTTGTCTGTATGACTGAGAGTGTATTTTTCAAAGTGAAAATAATGATGAATTAGGTTTGGGGTTTTTTTCATTGAAGGCCTTATTTACTAAATTTTCTAGGTAAGTTATGCATATCTAGGTTAATATTATTGGCTGATATTGATCTACTAATCAGTACTAACCTATGTGTAAGTAGGGAATAATGAATATATGTTCACTTAATAATATATGTGCTTATTATATGATTAGGATCTCGAACCCAAATCATGCACATAGATCAAAAAGTAATCCTCCTTTTTATTGAAACCTTAGATGTGATTATGAGGGATATAAACCCTAAAAAAATAGAAATTATGATGGGTTGAGTTGAATTTAATTACCTCCATATGATGATTGACCACTCCATATGTATATAATACTCCAAGGATGGAAATCAAGCCATATGTAATTATCCCACCTAGTGTGATTATGCAATTATGCTCCTTCAACATATGTATAAAACAAATGATGTAGATTTGGTACCTAAAAATGTTTCCTTTAGCTTTTATTTTGAGGGCTTCAGACATGGATTGTGACTATTCCTAGAGATATGTTTACAAATTGGGAAGAATATGGTAGATTTTCTTTGTATGCAATGGTGTATATATGTATAATAGATAAGTGCCAAGTCCATTTTCAATGAGACCTTTATTTTTAATATATGGATCTAATTAAATAATTATTAATACCAAAAAAATTCTATGTTAATGGGACAAACCTAAGGATGGATTTAATTTTATAAAATATTTGTTTCTTCGAGTGATCTAATTCTGACTAGCATAGGTTGTTATCAATTAGTGATATGAATTGTAACTACCATAAACAACCTATGTAAAAGTGGAATGAATTAAGAGTTTAGATATATTTGTGTAGGATATTAATTAAGTTTGAAATGTAAATTTAGGTTCTTATAGGTATGTAATAGAAAAATTAAAGGAATGACTCATCATATATAATACAAGTGTGAGAGGATAGAAAATTAGGGCCATGTTTGTGTGCTCAAATCATGTGCAATAATTTTTTTAGTATTATAATTGTCAGGCACTGAAGATAATATTTTATATAAAATAACATTAAAATTCAAGGTAAATCTCATTATTCACATTTAGAACTAAAAAATATATTCCACTCATAACAACATCCTTTGTAGAATTCATGTGCATAAATGTAATGTCTTGATCCATCTCACATTCATTGTATTCATACAAGGTTTGAAATATTAACATGTGAAATAGTCCTTGCATCATAAATTTAAAAATTTATTTTTTTAATTAACTTGTGTGATGACATGGGAGGTAAATATGACCTAGCATGATTATATATTGAATTGGAAAGTCATTGGTCGTAATGTATAATAAGAAGAAAGGATACCACACAAGATGATTTTATTTGAAAATATATGTTTGGATTATGATGAAAAATTTAAGCACAAGGCACAATATATTTTCTAAGAATAGGGGGAACCTCATGGGAATAATTAATATATGTTTCAATGAAAAAATATCTAGGAACATAATTAAAATTATGACTACGATAAGAATGATTGGGAGAATAGAAAATAAGGGTATGACCAGATGAAGTTTTAACATATCAATGAATAATTATAATCATAGTTAATGATTTCAGATGATAATTAGTATCTAAAAAATTGAAGGAAAGGTGATTAAGTAAAAAAATATATTAAAAACAAATTGGAAATTATTCCTTTAAAACCACATTCATGCATTGATCACTTTATAAATAAATTAAAACCATTTTATCAAACAAGATAAAATTTCATATTCAAACTACACCTATATTATATCGGTTAATGACTTTAAAATAATATTTTTAGATAAATATTTCAAAGAACACCTTTAAAACATCTTTGGAATAAAAACAAGTATGTTTTACTTGATATGAGTACTTTGAAAATAAAACACTTTTACTAGGATCTTGAAACAACCTTGTACTTGAATTTTAAAATTTATGAGATGAACCAAATCCAAATTAATAAGCTAAATTTATGATCCAACTTAGTTGTTTGATTAAACCAACATGCAAAAAATTTAAACATGGATTTCAAAGTACAAGACTATAATTGTAGTCAAATGATAGATCTAGATGATATTTTTTGATTATATAAAACCTCAATCTTATAGCCTTTGAAAAATTAGCTCTTGGTTGTTCCTCTCAGTTCTTTACCTTTCCCACATCCATAAGTCTCACATGTGCTCTATCTTTATCCCAATTGGCCTATATTTCTTAGTCTAACTAGTCTTATATTTATGACCTAGGTCATCTATCTTTCCTAAAATGATTAAAATATACATATGCTCCATCTTTATAAGTTTTAAACTTATACCTATTCTCTTGTTCCCTAGACAATAATGTCTAGAATAGATAGTAATGTTGATTTTACTATCCTGACTTGACACAAGTATCCAATGAAATTTTGTCATCCACTTTGAAAATTAAATGTATCCTAATGGTTATCCTATGTTATCTAATGTGAGTTATTACTCCAAAGGGATTGATATAACATCAATCCTCCTTCATTCCTCACCCAGAAAACGATCAAAGATACCAAGGCACTTATCAAAAGCACTATATCAAGTGATCATTTTAATAATTCTTCCTTATTTCCATACCAACACATCTATAGGCATAAATTACTAAAAGAATAACCTTAGAGCCCAATTTACCAATTTATGAGTTATGTCATTGTTATAATTACTTTATACATATTGTATGATTCAAACACAAGCCAACACATAAAGGATAATTACATGAGTTTGAGGCCCTATTTTAGAGTATTGGTTATATAGTAAGTTCCCTTTAACAACGTCATTGGTGTCATCTCAACATAGTGTTCCCACTAACCCATTTTTCCCCATGGTCACATTTAATATGGAAATCTAGGTTTTTACCATTTCATAAGGATGAACTGTCCATTACCTAGATTTGAATGAATTAAAGTGAAGGTAAAGCAAAATCTAGAAGTATCCATGTGTTCATATCGTGTTTCACCAAATATTTCATACAAGACACTCTCATCATACTAAGATAATAACATTAACATATATTTTTAGGGGTAATATAACTATCCAGATAGATAGAGGCACTAGATCCAAAATATAATAATTGTTTAAAAACTATCTTCATGCCTAATTTTAACCTATCCTAGATCCAAAACTACATAAACATAAAAAGAAGATAATCCTTTGTCATTTATATATATATCCTAGTTGTACTTTCCATATTGAGGCTATTTTAGCACAATAGATTTAATGTATGCTTGTATTTAAGTTTAGAATTTAATTGTCCTACAATAGATTTGATTATCACGATTGTATAATTTTATATATATATATATATATATATATATATATTCTTAACCATATGTTTTAGATTAAGATAAAAGCAGGTTTTGAAGGGACCCCAAAACCCTATAACAAAAATAGAAAGATAAAGCAATAACGTCCATCAGGAAGAGCATTCCTAAATCCTACTGAAGATCACCATCAAAATCAAGTTTTATAGGAACCTGAAACCACAAACCTAAACTATAAAAAGAGCCCAAGTTTTACAGAGACCTAGAAACTCAAAGTAAGTTTTAAAACTAAGAACCAAGTTTTAGCACCAGTTATAACATCCAGCAAAAGGGACCAAAACAAAAAATATATCAACAAAGAAGACCCTAGTCTTCTAATTCCAAGATCATCTTCACAGCCTCCTCTCCAATCGTAGCAGTATCTTGTATGGATATTGTAGCCAAAGTAGCAGCATCTTTCAAGGCTTTCTTCCTCAAACTCTATCTGGTCCTCTTACTTAGACCCTCTAAGGATTTTATTTCTTCATTTTCTCATTTTCCAAGGCTAGCTACAGTAGCACATATGCTTGAAGTTACATGTTCCATCTTTGTTCTACTTTCCTTGATGAGCCTTCTAAGATTATTCTCATAATCTTTAAGTTTAATTGGAATATCTCTCATTTGCATCTCCAAATTATTGATTTTGGTCTGATCCGCTTCCTGGTTGTGTTGCATTATTTCCACTTTCTTCTTTAGCCCCATTATTTCCTTATACATCCACAAATCAACTTGGAGAATAACATCAGCTTTGAATTTGGTTGAATTCATGAAGGATAGCTTAGTGTCGCTCTATCGAGCACCACAAATGTCTTCTGCATTCTCATGTGGAGAGGAATCATCCTTTTCAATTTGTTCCTCCCTTTCCATCATTTTCTCCTCTTTAGTCTCAATAGGGTCTTCATGTTGGACATGATCATCCTTTTCTTGTTACCTAATCTCCATAGCATGATTGGAAACCAAAACCATATGTTCCTTCTCTCTTATTGAAGCTAGATCATCAAGTAAAATATTTGTGTCTTTAACACTTCCCCCCAACATAGTCTGATTATCCTCATGATCATAATTATTCTGTTCTAAATTTCCCTCTGTTGTATCCCCTTCATTTCCTTTCTCACTTTTTTCTTTATTTTCCTGATAACCTTCCAAATTAGAACTAAACTCCCCTATATCCGTCTCTTCCTCTTCCTTTAGAACATCCTTCTCAAAACTTTTAGTACTTTCCAACTCAAATTCCTCTTCAAGAATTTGTTTTTTAGAACTGGAGGGTTTTGGTTTTACTTTTTCTTTCCCCTTAACTTTTTCATCCTTTTTATACTGTGAATCCTTATTTTTGTCAGAATATGGAGTCAAAGCTATGGCATTACTTTTACAAAAACCCTCTATGATAAGAATCAGTCCTTCATGTAAAATGGGGTGAGACTCCTTCTTTCTATGGGCAAACAAACTTTGAACCAACGAAAAATGCAAATAGAAAGGGAAGGAAATTCTATCTTTGTACTTGAAATGAATAAGAAAGACAAAATGAAATTTATGAACTCTTTTGCTCCTACCATCAAGGATAAAGTACTCACAGATGCAGCATAACACATCTCTCCAAATTCATTTTATCTACTCTAAATCAAATAAATCTCCATTATTTTCCAGTTGCTTCTCCTCTGCATCCATCTTCAAATTATTTTTGTAGGCTGCACTAGAGATACTGGTCTGTTTAGAGAATTTAATACTACCCATGGGAAGCCTCGTGACCTCGGCAATGAATTCCTCAGTAAGCTTCACAGTGACACCATGGAGAGTTACTCTATCATCAACCCAATTTTTGAAGAATGACGTAGTAATGTAGGGTTTAAATCCATGCAACCACTCCATGGTGTCACTGTGAAGCAACATATTTAATTTTAGGGTTAAACATTTGGTGAACCCAACATATGTAAAATTAATTTTTTTTTATGCCTAGGGTTTTAAACCAATAAGGGTTTTAGATTGTTATACTTTTTAATTTCATATTTGTATTATTTTTCGTGCAACCTAGGCATATCCCTAGATTGGGGGGTGTGTCTATTGAACATATTTATCTTCCCCTCCACACTTCTAAGATGTTTAAAAACAATAAGGTATATCATACCTTGGATCGTGATGATACCCATGTGGACAATACATAAAATGTTGATAGGGTTATCCTAGAATAATATTCTAGTAATGAAAATCAATAAACAAATGAAAATTAATAAGTATACAATGATCAAGTGCATGAAATTGTCTTATTTTTTGAACACATTCAATAAAATATTAAATTCTTAATAAGGATTTAAAAACTATACTTGAAGCTAAAAATTCAAAAACTTTAGTGGACACATCCCTCCCCTATAATACACTACAACTAAATACATCTAATGGGGGCACAAATTATGTTTTTAAACCTTTGTTTCTTGAAACTACTATTGATCCTATATTATGTAATTACCCATTGTTTCATCACAAATATCTTTTTTAATACCTATTACTACTCAAAACATGTTTTCATACCCTTTGGTGACTACTTAACTTACTAATTTAAATCTCTCTATAACTACAGTTTAGTCATTCCATAAATTTATAAAAACCTTAAAATACAAGATTACAACCATTAAACTAAAATATTTAAAATTCCTTCATGCTATAGATTCACAACAATAACCCTCTTACAATTGAAATATATTTGTACCCTTTTACAACTAGATTTATTTCACCTAAGTTAACATTTTATGATGTTAAGAGTGGCCCCAAATAACATATTCAAACCTTCTATGTGATATTCCTTGACTATGCTTCCAATGATAAAGTTTTAATGAAATTATTACCAAGAAGTATCAAGGACTATGCTTTGATGTGGTTGTATGATATACCTCTCCAATTTTTAAAAGAATTCAAACCTATTATAGACCAATTTTTAACACACTTTTCCATAAACATATTTAAAAGGTTTCCTATGCATATTGAGATATAAGATATTCCTAGTCAAAATAACCAATCCTATGGTAGACAAAGAGCTATAAGATATATTATAGAAAATTTTGCTTGCTCCTTTACATGATGCCATTATATTTAATAAGTTTCAATCTTTATATGACTTATGTCATTTTTTATTAGACATTAAAATGAATATTATATCTTTAAATAAACTCATGTAGCAAACACACCAGTTGAAACTACATCTAGTACCAAATTTTTAATTAAACCATGTTACAAGGTAAAACCTCTTGAGGGTAAAAAAGAAAAAACCAAAATGGTTAACATAGTTTCCCAATAACCTAATATACCTATCTTATCTAATGTACTATGGATATAATTTACACATTCGTCTGAGTCCCTAGATTCATTACTCTCATGGTTACTAAAGGCCAACTCATATCTCTTCATGTCCTATTGACGTTGATATGAGTTAACCTCTACCCAAAGGATATAATTTGAATTATTATTAGTATTATAATCAAGTACCAAGACATTATACAAGTATATGATTTACCTTGAACCACAAGATATAAGATATTAATAATGACCAAAATATTTCATTTGAGGATCCTTTAATGGAATCAAGTTCAAAACCAATGATCAACATAAATAGAAAACATTTAAAAATCCTTTGCCATATCATTCTAAAAATGAACCAATGTCTAGATCACATATAATGCACATCATCCTTCATCAAATTATAGACACCTAATAGATGGGATGATTTATACTTAGACATGACATATACCTCATATGGTTTAGAGACCTTTTATTTCCTTTGATGAAAGTGAAATTAAGGATTATCAATATGATATTCATTTACTATTCATTTGATCATACCTTGATAAACACACCATATATAGTGTTATGATTGATAATGGTCCATGATAAATGTTTACACCATGAAATTACTTACATACTTGGGTTATACACATCCATCTACCATATAAGTTAGATTATTCAATGGGACCTCCTAGAAGGTTCTTTGCAATATTGAATTGCCTTTATATAGGTTGGTCCTATATATACAATTAATACCTTTTTAGTTATCCCTTTCACAAAAATCTTTGATATGATTTTTGGAATACCTTGGATACACTCTTTGAGTAGTACCTTCTATAGTGCATGGGTGTGTAAAATGCATTCATACCAATCTAATAATTATAGTTTCTAGAATTACATATGAGCATCCTCTCGATAAAATAAATTTATACCTGTCAAACTAAATATCAAGCCACTAAGGCTAATCCACCATGAAATATTAAGAAATGGGAAATCCCCTTTACTAGGCAACTAGTACTTGAGAGACCATTACATCAAAGACATACAGTGGATTCCACATAATACCAATCCTCTACTAAAAATCATGTTTAGATTTTTGGAGTACCTACATATGTTCCTATTATTACTATTAAAAATAAAAAATCACTCAATTATGGGTTCTAAAAACCCTACTTTTGTTACTCATATTATTACTTCATTACCACATAGTCCTATTTTACATAGGTATAGCACTATCAGTACCACATTGATAAATATTACACATGTATATGTTCATTGGATGCATACATGGTGCATTAAATTATATTTATATTGGGGAGATATAAATGACCATAAATTGGATGGCATCATAGGATGATATTTCCTATCTCCAAAAATACTCATAAAATTTGAAAATGCATTAATAAAAAAACCAAAAACACTATCAACACTTACCTGTTCTATTGGCTCCTTGGCATCTATATGTTACTTGAATATTGGTATACCACATCCTCATTTACTCTTACATTCACATATGTGTCACACTTATATTGTGGATATGATACAAGAATACATAGATACATTATAAACTCATATTTTGGATGTTGGGCTTTCCCTATACTCTTGTTATTTGAGCATTGAGGGCATCCACTTATTTGATCTTGATACACATAGGTTATATGATTTAATGATCACTATATGATATCATGTTTAATATTACATATGTACTTACATATTCATATTATCAATTATTATATCTTACACATGGTAGTTCATATGCTATACACTTGACATATTTTTTTAACACATTAGATCCATGGGCCAGTATGACATGTTTATTATCATTGCTTATGTTTTAGTTTATGTACTTCCTTGAGTGACCTACATTTTTTATTCAAGCATTTTAATATATTCCTTTACTTATGTCCCTTGTGCCTATGTATGCTTTCATTGAAATTTGCATATTTCATTTTTTATTATATGGACACTTGAATATGTCTTTATTTATTTTTACATTCGATTAAGTCATGTCCCTTCAAGTGTGTGACATTTGAGCGTACCTTATATTTATGGTCTCTTTGGACCATTACATGTTGAATTAATTTTGAGAGTTATTATGTGTGTGTGTGTGTGTGTGTGTGTGTGTGTGTGTGTTGATTATATTATTTATCTTTTATGTTTACTACCTAAATTGTGCCATGAATAATATCATGCATCTTAAGCATACATGTGATAACATTGGTTTTATGTGCTACAATGATACATTTACCTATATATGTTCCTTCTATGTGCTACAAGGTTACATTCATAAACTATACAATTGTCTTACCCTTTTTGAGGTGAGGTGACTCCCAGTTCATAATTTTATCTCACCTCAAGGGGGTAGAATATTAGTGGGGGCATGATTTGAAAGAGTGTTCTCCACACATGGCATAGCTTTTAGATTTAGTGTGGGCATGCTTTGGAATCATGTTATCCACACTCATTTAGTATTTGGTACTTATATAAATTTATATATTCAATGGGGGCATGTCATATGGGAATGTACTACACACATTAATAATTTTTATATTTAATGGGGGCATGATTTGGAAGCATGTTATCCACATTTATTTAATATATGGTACTTATATTAGATCATAGGTATAATGGAGGTATGCTTTAGAAGTATTTTATGAACACCTATTCAATATTGGGGGCGTGTTTCAAAAACATCTCCTCCACATTGGTACTTATATAAATTTTCATATTTCTCCATATATAATGGGTGCATGTTTTGGAAGCATGTCTTCCACACTTACATAGTTATCTAAATTGGCTAAAGAACACAATTATATGATTCACATTCAAAATTATGATAGAATTATATACACTGGTACCATTTTTATGTGTAGTTTTATCATGAGACATACCTAAGGACCATATGCTATAAAACATGTGCCTAATATTAAAAAATCAAAATTAGTTGCAAATTCCAAAACCATTGCACATACTGACACCCCATGAACTTTTAAAGACCATATTGAGACAATCTACTAAAATAGTTGGTTAACCTTTAAATACAGTTGAGGTGATAATATCACTCAATATTTACAATTTTTTATATTATACTTGATCATAAATTCTCACCAAGTTATAGGTATCATTGGCTTGGATAATTGAGCTACTCTAAACTGTCAAGTGGAAAATCACTTTTACTCCAAATTTGGAGCATGTGCCTTAAAATATCTATGTCTCTATCTCATTATATATATTATATATATCTATATTTATTATAATATTAGTCTCATAGCCTTATAATGATACATATTTTTAAAATCAACTTACCAATAGGTAAGGTGGCTACATCAACACATAGGTGTACTCTTAAACCTTGTTATTTAAATTTTAATATATTTCACATACTTTCAACCCTGATTATATTAATTGATTTTATACTATAATAAGCTCTTGGTTATAGTTTGGTCACTAGTAAAACACTCACATTGGGAACACATAAAGACAAGGTGTTCATACACATCCATGTATGCATTCCTTTCCTTTAAACTAACATTTTCATTACTACATTAATGGGGGAAAATGTAGATGATATTTTTTATTATATAGTACCTTAGTATTATACACTTGGAGAACGTAGAGCTTGGCTATTCATCTAAGTTATTTACCTTTACCACTTCCATAAGTCTCACATTTGCTCTATTTTTGTACCACTTATCCTATATCTCTTAGTCCAACTAGTCTTATATTGATGAATTGAGTCTTTCATCTTAAATAAAATGCTTAAAATTAACTTATATTCCATCTTTTCAAGTTTTGAACATGTACCTACTCTCTTGTTCCCTTGACACTAACATTTAGAATAAACAACAACATCAAGGTTACCATCCTGACTTGATGTAAGTGTCAAGTGGCCTAAAGTCATTCAATTTGTAAATAAAACATATCCTAATGGTTAGTGTAAGTGATTTAATATGAGTTATTACTAAAAAAGGATTTATATAAATACAAGATAAACCCTCATTCATTCCTCACCTATAAAATTACCAAAGAGACCAATGCACTTATCAAAATCACTCTATCAAGCATTTAATTGAAAGTTCTTTCCTATTTCCATACTAGTTATATGTACAACACATCTACAAGTCTAAAGTACTAAAGGAGTATCTCAAGTTCCTAATTTTCCAAGTTAAAATATACGTCACTATTGTACTTGATTTAACACATTACATTAATTACACGTAATCCAACACATAAAGGATAACTACATACGTCTGGGGCCCTCTTCTAGAGTATTTTATATGTAGGTAGTGACCTTTGGCAATGAGGTCATTAGGGTTAAATCAACACCATTATCCAATTAATCTATTTCCTCCAAGGTCACTTTAAATATGGAAATCTAGGATTTTGTCACTTCAAAAGGATTGACTATCCATAACCTAGATCTAAAAGCACCAGAATGAATGTGAAGTGAAACCTAGAAGAATCAAGGTCATCACATCATATTTAGCTAGATATTATATACATGACACTATCATCTTACTTAGATAATAACATTGATGTAATCATCGGGGGTTTATTATACTATAAATATATCTAGAGGTGCCAAATCTAAAATATGTCAGTTATTCAAAGATTATCTTCCTAGCTACTTTCAACATATTTCATATCCATAACTACATTAGTATTAGATCAAGATAATTACTTCTATTCTTTGTCATTTATATATCTAGCCTAGTATTAATTTTCATATTTATATTATCTTCTCATAATAAATTTATTGTATGCTTATATATGATTTTTACATTTAGTTGGCCTATTATATATTTGATTATCACCCTTATGCCATTAAATTTATATATTCTTATCCTTATGGTATAAAGTGAAATAAACACATATTTCATTCTAGGGTTAAACACCATCCATATTATTTTTTTAACCCTTCATTTTATATAAGGGGATATCTAGGGTAAAAGCATATTAAATTAGCTTTTACATAAATATGGTTAATTAATATAATGATCAAGATGATTATTAAAAACTCAAATAAATAATATTTTCAAGTTATACAATTGAGATTTATTAAAATATTAAAGTATAGATTTTAATTTATATTACAATAAAATGACATAATTGATACTTAATTGGTCTACTATGCTCATGTAGGTCTAATATAGAACATTCTAGAAATAGATAGTAAGATGACCTTAGAATACTCATTATATTTTGGAAATATTCTTTCTGTGGCCTCAAACTCTTACATCAGATTGAGATAGTTGTGTTGATGTAGGTGTCTAATTATGATGTAGGTGTCTAGTATAGAATACTAACTAGATCTAGATGTGACTAACTATATCCTTTTGGATTTTTTTAGCCTTTCATTTTATGTATGTAGTTTTCAAACATAGGTTATTTATATTTTTCAAATTGTCAAGCCCTAGCTTCCACACCCTTGGAGTAAATGTGGGAAATTTTTTTTAGTGGGATCATGGTGTTGAGCTACCTCAAGGACCCCTCTATCAATACATGTTGCCTATTTAATGAATAATTTAAACAAGGCCTTAAAATTATTTAGTTCTCCCTTATGTGTTAAGCCTTATAATTTTGTGTGTATCAAGATGTAACATGTGATAAGGAATGACATGTAATGACCTATATTTTAACTTTGAAAATCTAGATTTTGGACTACTCTTTGAATGTTTTAGAAATGTGGAAATATTAATCCTAAGACTAATATGGAAAGAGGAATAAATATAGTAGTTTTTCTCACATTAATGTTTGATTGAATGTTCCTTGGTAGTGTTGGGTTGGTCGATCCACATTATGTTGACTTTATGTTTTGTTAGTAATAAATGTTAATTGGTTTACAAGATAGTTAGTTGGGTCCCATAGTGGAACCACTCGTGAAAGCTTTATAATATGTTACCTCCATTATAAATATAATTTTTTTAATAATAATATTTTACCCTTATAACTAAATGTTATTCATTATTATAATGTATATCTTTTATTTTACCTATAGTTACCTAGTCGTATTAGTCATATCAAAGCCAGTTAAAAATAATATATTGGTGAATGTGTGATTTAATGTTGGATAAGTTTATGAGAAGTATTATAGAAGAGAAGAGAGAAAAATAGGTATAAAGGTCAATATTTGAGCATTTGTTTTAATTACCATTTTCAAAAATAAATTATTTTGTATGTTTTTAGCATCACTTGTATGATGTAGAAATGGATTTATACGATCTCCAAATATGTATTTTTTTGAATAATCTAGCCTTCTAAACACATATCTGGTGATTCAACCCTTTAAAACTTTGTGTTAAAGTATTTTCACTACTCCAAACCCTTGATTTAGTATTTTTTAAAACATATCCAACCCTAAATCCTTCTTATAGCATATGTATACCCTTAAACTTCATTACACATAATATATAAATTAGTTTGATAAAATAATTATCCCTTGTATGGCATATAAAGGGTTAAAAATTCATTTTATGGCATTTAAATCCATTAAACACTACTTAAATATAACATGTATGAGACATAAATCAATTTACAAGTATTTTGAAATATTTAATTATTGAATATTCTTGAAGAAAAATACATAGCTATTTGTATAGTTTTTTGGTTTTATAATAGAGTTTTTTGGTGATATTCTAATAAAATAACATCCTTTATTGCATTTTTATGGCCTCAAAATTCTATAGATATGAATACAAAACTAATAAAATCTTATAAATTCCTTTGGAAATTGTATGGCATTTTTAATCAATCATACAAGATTGTACAAATTTTACATGAATTATATTGTGTTACAAGTGAACCTATACATCATGTAATTCACCCATGATATTTTGATAATACACATGTTTGAGGTTATTCATAAATATTTACCAATTTCAAAACATTGAGAAAGTGTGGGTCCCAACAAAAATACAAAACCTATTGTTTTCACATGCATGTGAAAAGATGGAGAAAATTTATTTTACAAGCAAGTTTTATAATTTTTAAAAAATAAACGAATTATATGTTATATAAAATATTCTCATTCTATGTATCTATATTCTTTCTAATGGAGGTGGATATACAAATTTTACTAGTCACATAAAAAGGGAGATGTCTCGGGATCATAACCAACTAATACTAATTTTTGGTAAAATTTTTTATTGGACGCAAATTAGTTGAAAACTATTTTAGAATATTATATTTTTTACTTGGAGATACAAGGGTGTAAGTCACATGACACTTACCATACTTGTTGTAACTTTTGTGTTCAGTCACTAGTTTGTGTAAAGGTGGTTATGTGACCAACTAACTTCTATATTTTTGGATGTTCTAGACATAAAAGAATAATTGATTTTGTGTTTTAAAGCTTTGTCATATAATTTTTTACATTAAAATGTATTTAAAATTATGTATAAAGGTGAATTTTTGGTAAACATCAAAACTTTCAAAATGAAAATTTTCATAATGTCACCTCATACTTGTGTTATTGGTGACCATCTTAACCTTTGTAAGTCCATCAAGATCCTTGTTATTGACAAAGTTTAAGTGTCAAAATAGAGGTTGTAAGATTAATTAGAGGTTAGAAGACTATTCTCCCTCTCTATTTGGTTATTCACTTAGAGTTTGGGTCAAATGTTTGAATGTAAATTTTGGTAGTAGTAATATGATTTTTCTAATTTATTTTCTGGTTTTCTTCACTTCATTGATATTCATTATGATGATTAGATAGAGTATTTTTAATTATATTTTTTACTGTAAGCGTTTCTCACCTCTTGCCTGATAGGGGGAATATATTGCATGTCCTTTGATTAATAATCATTAATTGTATGAGTTGATAGGGGTTCTTATCACTTTTAGTGTTGAGTAAAGGTCATCAACATTTACTAGATATCATAGATATTTTCCATAAATATTACTAAATAATCACCTATATGGTTTTGTATGTGATATCATATTTGTATTGATGTGGTGAACAAACCTTGATCATGTTATACTACAATATGATATAATGATCATAGGGGATGAGAATGTCTTGATCGTGTTCATAATAATTTAGGCTAAAACTCATAGGGTGGGATTATTTATGAAGCAACATTAGTTTTGGTTAGTACCAAGATGTATAGAATGATAGTTTTAGTGTGGTAAATATTTTGGATGACTTCACACTCATATCTATATATCATATTTTATACCCCTTGTTGGATGAACATGGATTTGTTAGGTTAGTTGATCTACATTATATTTAATTTATGTTTTTTTAGTATAATTTAATGTTAGTTGGTTAATGAGATATATAGTTGGGTCCCATAGTGAACCACCACTTAAAGATTTATAAGATTTTACCTCCATTGTAAATACAAAATTTTGACTAATAACATTCTACCCTTATATGCAATTTTTTATTATTATTACAATATATACATCATAATTTACCTACATTTACCCTCACTGTATATGAAAGGTGTATGTGAAATACATGTCATTGATATGTGAGTAATGAATTAGGGTTGTTAGTGTATATATATACCAATCCATTTTAAAATATATCGTACTAAAGCACGTAGGTAGACCTTTATGATATATTTCATTTTAAAATTGGATGAATTTTGGTCACAAGACACATTGTATGAAAGTTGCACACTTACGTGGATGTAGGTGTCTACCTAGAACACAAGTGTCTAGGAATATAGAAAATAGGTATAGGTTTATAACTAGTAGTGAATGATAATAATAAGGCTTATATATTTTTACACAACTTAGAAGGCTTGGTCATTTTAAATAAAAATGGTTACACTAAAAGATAATAAATTTAGGCACAAAGAGAGGGTGAACATGAGCCTTTCTATAGTGGGCAAGTCTATAAATAAAAGGTATAAATATGATGGATATTTTAAAAGTGTATAAGACTAGATTAATACTTAAATCATATTTTAGTATCTACATTTACCCCACCCTTAATATAGTAATGAAACTTCTAAATTAAATGGACAAAATTCATACATGTGTGTATATAGCACACCTTATAATTACTTGAGCCTAGATGACTAATTTTTTGGTAACTAAATTATAATTAAGATGATGTTAAAGTATATAATAAATGAATTATATATGATAATTAAATAATTTTAAATGTTTGAGATTAAAAGATAAAAGTGAAGAGTACACATATGTGTTGATGTAACCATCTTACCTTTTGGATATTTCATTGGAAATGATGCCTTATTATGAAGCATTAAATTTGATATTAGGACACATATGAACCTACAAGTTCATGTGTGTGTAAGTAAGTAATTAAGTAAGTAATTAAGTGTGTGTGTGGGCACGTCCATGCATGCACGCTTGCATGTGTGCATGCATGCATGCATGTGTATATGTGTGCATGCATGTGTGCATGTGTGTGGAGGACACATGACCCCAAAATTTATGTAAAGGTGAGTTACAACACATATTAAGCTTATTTAATCTCAATCATGTAACCCAAATATGTTCATGATCGAGTGAGTATGAGAAAGTTAATCAAATCAAAACATATAAATAGTGAGAATGGGTGATTCAATCAAATCCAATCTATAAATATGGTAAATTTAGATGATTTAATATAATTTAAATTATAAAATTGGTAAGATTAACTTATTTAATTAACTTAACCTTTCAAAAGTGAACCAAAAATTTCATAAGATTTAGTTTAATAAAAGTCCATAAAATCTAACCTATTTATAATAACAGTCCATAATAGTATTTGATATATGTATATATATATATTATTTGATTTGATTTGATTTTTTAATTTTAGTTGCCCTTTTCATGTCATATTCACATCATATATGTCTAAAGTTTAAACCTAGGTATAATAATAGTATCCATGTATATAATGTTTCCATAAATGTGTATCTCAATCAAATAACTATTAAATCTAGTGAATATGGAATCTATGCAATTATGAAGAACATGTTTCCATAATATGCCTCCACTATAATATATAGAATCTAAGAACTAGTGTAAATTTGGAGAACATGTTTCCATAACATGCCCCCACTATAATCTAGATAAAATGAGAAAATGTGGATTCCATGCCTTTATGACACGCCACCATGATATGCCCCCCATTTTGAGTTGAGTGGAAGTATAATATGGTAGTTACCTTACCTCAAAAGGATAATATAAATGTATAATCTATGTATGGATCATGTATCATATGGGAGTAACATGTCAAGGTATATATAGTAGTTAGTCACACAGTTATGTGATCACATCAAGTCTTAAGATGCATGATATATATCATGGTAAAATCTATAGAGTAACAATACAAGTTAAAAAATAAATCAAACACACATATAAGATAGATTAAAATTAAAACAATGGGAAAATGATCTAAGGAAACCACAATACAAAGGGCATGTTCAAATTACACACAATCAAAGGGACATGAATTTGTCAAATGTCCACAAAATATAATGACATATGAAAATTTCCATATACAATAGACAATGACATATTCAAATGTATAAATATTAAATCATAGGCATAAAGTCCATAATCAATGGATAATATTTAAAATATCAAATAATAAATATAATGAAAGATAATATCAAGAAAGGAACAAAATCAAATAAGTGTAAAAACTAACAATTAGGATAAATATAAGCAACCAACATCAGCTTAGCATACTAGTTTCTAAACATATGTGTTTGAAAAATATTAAGGACATAGCATATCAATTGAAATATAAAAGGTATAACAATGGATTTAGGCATGCATCAGTATATTTAATCATAAACATTATAATATAAAGTTATCATAGAATAATATAACTTGGGTGTATCATGATCAAAGAAACATATGCCCCCAATAAACTCAAGACGTGAGTGGAAGGTTATCCCAACATCTATATGTGCATATATCATGCACCTATATATGCTTGTATCACACTCGAATGAAGCATGAAACACATGTATATATCAAAAGGAATGATATCTTATCTTCTAAAATGGAATGGTATTGTTGAATTTTTTGAATGTTTTTGGTATTTTCTAAATATTTAATTTTTTTGATATATATAAAAGTGAGAAAATATAAGGGTGTAGGGAGAGAGAGAGAGAGAGAGAGAGAGAGAGAGAGAGAGAGAGAGAGAGAGAGAGAGAGAGAGAGAGAGAGAGAGAGAGAGAGAGAGAGAGAGAGAGAGAGAGAGAGAGAGAGAGAGAGAGAGAGAGAGAGAGAGTTATAAAAAGAACTAAGTTTTAAAAATCTCTATAACTTTTCTAATGACAAGTTTTGATCTCCCAAATATGCTCTTATCCTCTAAGTGCCATGGAAGTCTCAAATCTTGCTTGACATCTTGATCTTACTATTAAAAATTAGCCCTTATCTTGACTTGTATGGATAAATGGAACACTTGATCACTAATTACTCTTTAACTATCTATTAACCAACTCTTTGACACTTTATACTTTTTAGGAGTCTTCATAACTGATGTTATAATGATGGTTAAAAATCCTAACTATCTTGAATCACACTTGGCCTTACTATTCCAATGTTTGCTTACAAGTGTCAAATTTTTTGTTTCATACTCACTAAGATAATATATCTCAAATAAAGGAATTATGATATCATATCATACCTATAAACACTCAATTAGAGTCATCAAAATCTCTCCAAGACTCCATTTTGCACCAAAATCTCTCAATTGGCTTCAAATCCTTATAGCCCTAAAAAAAATCAAAACTCATTATGTAGGATAGTGTATATATGATATTTCCAAAATAAGAATATATTTGATGTCCCATTATTCCCTTTCATCTCCATGTAAATGTTTAGGACTTGAAACCAACTGGAAGTACACATTTTCTATTGTTATCTCTCCTTAATTAGGCATCCATGAATAGAAACTAAGTTTGGACCAAAAAAACTCCAACACATGTGAAATTTATGAAAAATGTTTTATTAACTTTACCCATGATAATAACATGATCCATGTTAATTTTTAACTCCTAAGACCCTTTACGAATGGGTAAACCATAAAATGGTCAAAAACCCTAATCAAAGTGCTTTTGCATGCTTAAGAGGTAATTGTAGTGGTTTATAAATATTTATTCAGATTATAGTGATTTTAAATGATATTTTGAGGTATAATTCACCTTATTAAAATTAAATACATTGAGGATAATTATCTTGAAGTGATCAATAAGTTTGTAGGTAGGATATTTGACTAGAAAATGATGCATTTCTCACCTTCTTAGCCAACTTGCTAACTTGAAGATATTATATATAATTTTTATAGACATAAAATGGTGTTTTAATGGTTTTATAACCTTTATATATTCTTAAAAAACCCCTTTCTCTTAATTTTTAATTTAATTCATACCCTATTTCTTCACAAACATACCTACAGCCAAGATTTTAGACCAGTTTCGTACACCTATACCTTCAAATGTAATGTCAAGTGTGTCATTAAGGTTTATATTTGAGTTTTGAAGATAATAAATGTTATTTATAGAATCATATAAACCATTTTAGGAATTAATATAGGAAATCTCTTCCATCAAGTGACTTCTTGCTTTCTAGGCAGCTTGTGATTACTTTAGGGTCTTAAGGATGATTGATAAAGGATACACTCTAGATGGAAAATGTAATTCCATTAATTTTTATTACATAAACACATATATATTACATTAATGGTTTTATAAACCATGTATATTCTCATGAAATAAATGAGCTTGTTTAGGAGACCTTTAGGCTAGTAAATTGTGAATTTGTGAGGTCTAAAAATAAAAAAAGGTTTGAGGGTGCTATTTTTAGTTTATCTTGAGTTTAATATGGTATATCTAGGTATGTAACACATATTATGAAATATTATAATATTAATTTATCTATTTATTATTCATAAGGTATCTTAAAACTTCATTATCCCATACCTAGGGTTCTCTATCAAATAAGTGATAGTGACCGTAGGGTCTATGTTTAGACTATCTCCTTTCTATTTAAGGGTTAAAATATTAATGGAATGTTAATTAAATTTATAAAACAATTATTATATCCTTAATGGTATCAATTCACCCTTATTAACCATATTTAATCACCAAATATACACACATAGGATTGTATGTATGGCTTTAGGCTCAACAGGCATAAACAAGCCTCTTAACCTTGCCATCCCTTTTTTATTGAAAATGATGATATTATAGGATAACTAAAAATATTAAATAATTTTAAAATTATCTAATTAATCTCATAATTATATATCTCTCAACCAAATTCCACCTTTCACTTTAAGTAATCTTGTAGATGGTACATTGACTATGTGTATACAAGGTTTAAAAAGTCATATTTAATAAACTTTATCTAACATTTATTTTTAGGTTATATGACCTAAAATTAACTATATATTTTGTATACGTATTTTATCTACAACTCACTATATTCAATAAATTCTCTTCAATCATGAAACCAACCTACCTTACCTAAGCAAACCTATAGGTAGCCCTTTGGAACTTAAATACAATTTGGAGCTTTAGGATCTCAATTGAAACCATTGAGCACTTCAAATATCCTTATTTAAATGTTAATAATTTATTTATTATATTTTTAATCCATGAAACCTCTTTAATGATATTTTATCTATGTTCCTTTGACCTACATGTAGGTAGATATTTGGTGTTTGACTGTAGGTGCTCATTAAAAGGTAGTATCTACATTATAGAATTTAGAGACTACCCTTTTGAACTAGATCATTATAATTTTAATAATAATTTAAATTAATTTAAAAATATTTATCATTAAACTTATCCTACTTCATGTTTTTTAACACCTCTTTTTATTTGGCCATACATGACAAATAACCTAACTCTACTTGTAGGTCTATTTTTTAGGTTTCTTGAGTACTAGGTTGATGAGGACACCATTTTACATGAGTTTTAAACTATAAAAATGTTTTTAAAAATACATAAATTTACCATTTAGGTTTCCAAATTCATGTTTTAATGTACAAATGAACACAATTTCTTACAAATACAGACCTACATGTCTACCGACTTGTATGTCTACATTTTTTAGATTTTAAGCCTTCACATGAATTTTGACATAATGTTATGAAACTTATAATATCCAAACATTTTCCATAAAAATATTTTTAATTTTAATACCTTAATATGCCTCTGATAAATCTAAATAAACCTTATGAAACCATGTTTATATAGTTAGACCCCTATGCATAATGTTTGGTAGTCAACATGGAAACTACTTGGAGAGGTTGGTATAAGATAAATATATATTTTGGATAGACATAAATTGAATAATATTATGTTTTAATACATTATAAAATTACCTATATGAATTGATACCTATGGAAAACCTTGAAACATAAAGAAACCATGATAGTCACTTTCCAAACTATGCAAAAGAGTAGATTTGTTTCCAAATAGAGCCCAAACGTGCCAAGTATGGATTTTAAAATCATGAAATATGTATAAAATGGTTCCATATATCATATTAAATTTATCTCATGCTTTCAACCATATTCAAACTACCATTTTGAGGAGAACCAATCAGCTTGTGCATTTGACTAGTAATTTTAAACCACCCTGGAGTCTTAGTGATTTTTCATAAATATATAACAACCAATATGATTAATATTTAAATTAATATAAATATAATTAGGAACCCCAAATTTATAAAAAATCTTAGAACCTAAATCTCAATGTATTATATGGAATGAGAACTTGAAGTTGACCTTTACTACTTGTGAAGAGAGTGATACAGAGAAGGCAATATTTTTTAAACTTTTAGGATTTGTACCTAAAATATAATAATTAATTTGAAATATATAATCTTAATAGACACATATTAAATGTTTTCACTTGGATGTGGATATTCCATATTTGTATAAGTGACTTAAAAACTACATCTGAAGCATTGAAATATAAGAATCTAACCATTTTATGACATCTTGACAGATAGTCAAGTTAT
>JARHVA010005840.1:0-92500 GCA_037957365.1 Torreya grandis
TATTGTTGGATATTCTAGAGAACCTAAGTTGCTTACTACATCAAGAATTTTTCTATTATAAGTTCAATATATCTACCCTAATAAACATTTATGATTATTTGATCTAGTGACATTTATAAATAAGGTAATCCCTACTCTACATACTACTATGTTGTAATTGTTTACATAAATGTATTCTCATTGGGGTGAAAATTTGTCATTTTAGATTTCACATAGGTTTATATTTCCTCTAATTTTATAAAAATTACCAATATTCAATATGGTATTATCAAATAATGTTGCAATAGACACAATACATCTACCATTGAGGGTTAGTAGGCTAGTTTCATGTGAAGTGGTTGTATTCACAACATAACAAGTAGTGAAGTGGTTGATGATATTGAAAGTTATTTGTAATGCCACCTCCTTGATATACACCATGCATCCCCTTATATTTTTTTTAAAACCCCAACCTTATGATTATTTCCCATCAAATCTCCCTTACTACTTCTACTAAGCATCATATCATCCATAAGCCTACTAAGGGGATGCTAGAGCCTAATTTAATTATTTTGGTTTGGGAATCAAATTATTCCATGATGATTGGTACTAATATATATTATATTATGGAATCTATCCTTCCATACCCTGGGGTTGATATTGTGTCGACTAAGGCATACACCTAGCAACACCTTGTGTCACGCTAGTCATTTATACCTCTATGCCTAGAATTTTTAGCTTTGTAGTAGGTATTTTTTGTGTTGAGAATGAAAATATGTTATTAGTGATGTATTATTTAATTTATTATAGAGTGTGATAACTCTTCTCATCATGATTTGGTAACTTAAAAAAATTATAATACAAGCTCTATGATTTTTGAGTGTATTGTTATAGGAGATTACATTTTAATGTTGCATGTCATATTACCCTGCATATGTCATAGAAATTTATTTTGATTTTAGGGTAATCATTCCTATGATGCCCTTATTTAACACACTCCATGCACCATAGGCCCAAATTTGGTTTGTTACTATCATGAAGCTCATCCATTCTTCACAAAAAAGCATCTATTTTCATCATAATTTTAACAATAGTTGATGGAAGATCTTCATAATCCTCAGTTTGCTTTACCCAAGGTGTAGTTGTTTATGCATAAAAATTAGTAAGGAACTATGTCTTTGTAATGGAAAAACTAATTCTTGAATGAAGTCCCTCCAAAAACCATGCAATCTTATCTTTATCTTCTAAAATTAAGTTGACTTTGTTTATTACTTTTGAGAATCTACGATTGTAATCCCATATCAATTTTCCACTTTTTTTTCAAATCTATTTAAGATACTGAATGGTTTGGTTGGTGTAATTTTTCATTTTGAATTTTTTATTTATTTCTCCTTCACCTATTGAAGACTCAAGGAGGGAACATCTTTTTTTTACATGAATTCCATAGCTTGACCTGTTAAAGCTCTGATAAGCTCATAATTTTTCACTCATCTATAGTCACTCCTTTGACCTACCATTTCATGTCACAAGTTAACAAATAATACTCAAGGTCAAAAGACCCATCATGTGGTTTCAAGTTAATCAACATTCTTGCATTCATAACCATCTTGGGTGCACTTGTAGCCACTACTATTAGCATTTTTGAACTATTGTTTACTAATGTTTTAAATTTTTCTATGAAATAAAAGCCAACTTATTCTAAATTCTTATGATCTATTTTTTTCTTAGTCTCTGTAATAAGTTTACCAAATTTATCTATAAATGAATGAAACTAATTACCACTTCTCCCAACCTTTGCACTTTACTTTTTCCTTCTTGAAGATAAAATTGGTGCATGGGATGCATACTCAAGAAATGAATGATTTATGTTTGTGACTTATTATTTCTATGACCTTGAACCTATGATAATCCCATGATTTAGCATAACTTCCTCAAAATAATTTTATTTCCTTGGTGCAAATAATATCCTCCCTTATAATTATAATCTACCACTATATTATAACTACTTTGCTACTACTTTACTTTTCTCTTTCTCCTCACTCTACTCCATATCCTTTATATCCCAATCTCTGTCCTCTTCTCTCTTGGGCTCTTCTATTCTTTTTTTTGTATAATATTTAAATTCTTCGAGTAATATAATTGTGTAGCCTCTTTTTTGGATCCCATCTCTTCTACATACTCTATTATACTCCTACTCCTATTCACAGTTACTTTTGGGTTATCTTATTTATTCCACCTTCTTTATTATCACATCTCTATTTCCAATTCTAGAATTTTATTCTCATTTTACTTCTTTATATCCTCCATATTCTAGGTTTAGGTTCAAGTTCCTCTATTCAACTCTGCATCTTTCACTCATAAATCACACACACCCCCCCATAATACCCAAAGTGACTACTCCTTGTTGGTAGGGGTAAGCACCATGGAATTTTCAACAACCAACATCTTGATAAGAGTAGGTATTCACTGGATAAATTTCCCTCATATACCCCTTATAAATTGGTCCTACATAACTTCAAAATCCAAATATTATTATATAATAAACTATGTGATATAACCATGCATAATCATTTTTATCCAATGATCTATTACATGAGTCCAATCAGTATCTAAATTTTTTAGGCTATCTAGCCTCTCTTCCATCCCAAATATAAATTATATCCTTCTTAGCTAAAAATAATAGTAATCCAATATAGATAACCATGTGGCTAGTAGACTAAAAAAATTGCACCAGAATATTTCATTATTTTTGAACCATGTATATGCTCTTGAATAACATATTTCAGTCTTTCTTGTCTTTTTTGCTTCTTATTTTATGAAGTTTTGGATTTTTTCATTTAACCATCTCTCCACGTCTCTATATCTCTATAGCCTTCACAACATGTTTTAATCATCTACACTCACTACACTATTATTAGCATTTAGGTTCATATAAAAACCCATCAAAACTTGATAATACAAGGATATAAATGCAAAGTGAAATATAATTACATCATATACATAGTCTTAGTTAGAATAAGCTATTTTTAGATGAAATTTTGTGTAATTATGCAAGAAAACACAATCCCAATAGATACAAAACTATCACAATATTATTTTACATGATTAAAAAAATTAAACAAATATAACATTCACTATGCATAGAACAATAATAAAAGACATTTGAGAACAACCATTATTATAACACTTATTAATATCTATCACATTAAAACTCTTTTACAATGCAACTAAGTACTATATATATTAATTTTATAAGGTGTTGTCACTTCATATTCTAGCCATTTAGTACAAACTAAAGAAAGACTCTTTGAATTATTTACTCTTGTTATGATTTCAAGTGCTAAATACATAAAAAAAGAGATACAAAAGACAAAATAGTGTGATCCACAAATGTTTCCAATAATTACACTATGATTTTGTAACCATGTTTACTACTAACAAACCTATTGAGTTTCAATCTCCCTAAATGCATGCCTTAAAGGGTGCACTAAGAAATGGGTGGATAAGCCTTTGGTTATTTGCAAGATATTTATATCATGATCATATCACTACTACTACCACTATAGATTCCTTAGAGTGTTTACCCATTTACCTCTTATGATATCTCCCTAATCCTAAAATCCTAAAATAGTGATAAGTCTGAAATCCAATCAGACCATTTAAAACCTAAAATTTGCATTATAGATCTTAGAGGTCCAAAATAACTCTCAAACATCCTAAAAGTACATATATATATATATATATATATATATATATATATATATATACATATATATATATATACATACATATACATATATATATATATATATATATATATATATATATATATATATATATATATATACATATATATATATATACATGCATATACATATATATATATATATATATATATATATATATACATATATATATATATATATATATATACATATATATATATATATATATATACATATACATATATATATATATATATATGTATGTATATATATGTATATATATATATATATATACATATATATATATATATATATAACTTAAAGTATAATAAACTATATGTCCATGCCTAAATGTTAGTTTAAATGTTTATTTTATATATATAGTGTTTTATTTTCATCCTACCATATTATGTCAACCATGGTTAACACAGTCTTCCATCTCATCCTACTATGTCTACCATGGTTGACCCTATCATTATACTATGTCGACCAAGTAAATAAAAGCCTATAGTGTTAGCCATGGTCAACTTAGTTTTATGACAACCAACTCCTTTTCAACTACATAAAGGCTGGTTGACCTTATCATTTAAACTTTTAGGATGGATTTGGATCACTGACCACTATAAATATAAATCCTCCTATCATTCCAATACATCATACACACTCATTTCACTCTGATTTTTCTCACACTTATACTCTAATTCATATTTAGAGGAGCTATAATATAGAATCTTGAAATAATCTTGTCTTATTGAAGTCTTTGAGATTTTATATAAGGTAGTTATCTTAGAGCCTATTGCCCATACTTTGGAGTCTTTCACAACCATTAAAATCTATTTAAAGAACCATTGGCCAAGGGGGAGATTAAGGCTCAATGTGTTTCTCATCAAGGTAAGTATTTTTAACCTTATTCTCTTTCTTTTATTTAATTTAGTAGACATAGGTTGCTTATTTATTATTAAATGAGTGTGTGTGTATCTTTGTTCAATATTTATCTATACTTAAACTTTTTGTGGTCATATGATTGTTTAAACTTTCCATCTTCCACCTTAGGTGATCTAGGCACTCATTTGCCTACCATGATCCCTTATTTTTTTAAACCATCCCCCTTTTTGTTATATGTTTTTATAACACTAGATTAGTTTTATTTCATGTATTCGAACCTTGATAGTATTAATGAATAATATTATTTGACTAAAAACTTTTGAATCCTCTCCTTTTAGTGTTGTGTGATAAGATATCCATTAGTTGGGTTTATTAGATCCATATTGGTCATGCTATCGATTTAACAAAGTATCAAAATAGATTCTAGTTTACTTACCTACTCTGATATTATATTTATTAAGAGGAATAAGTTGTAGTTATATCTTAGTTTTTTGCATATAGAATCTTCCAATCCAAAAAATATATAATTAATGCACTGCCTAATTTCCCATGTAGTACTTCAAATACCTCTTTTTGTCCATATGTCCACCTAAATAGACCATACTTTTTTAAAAAGTCCTCTATAATCCCTAAAACATGGGAATATTTATAGATAAACTTCTTATAATACACATAGTGTCCAAAAAATTCATGTACTTCTAGTTTTTCATATAAAATTTCTAGTTGTAAAATACCATGACCTTTACAGGGTCAACCAAGATGCAATATTTGATAGATGACATGCACTAAAAATGTATTAAATCATATTATGAATGCACACTTTTTCAAATTAAATTTTATATAAATTTGTCTACACCTCTCAAATGTTATAAAAAAGTTTGAATAATGAACCTTACCTAATCCATACATAGTCCAATCTTCTAGATATACTTGGAGGAACTGGTGTATGAAGTCCTTAAATGCTTTAAAAACACAAAATGCACATTTTTCAATAAAAATGGAATCAAAATATGATCTTACCCTATTATGGATTAATACCAACCCTAAATAAGATATAAACTTTTTAATAATTTAAATTATAATTTATAAAAATTAATTACACATATGAATGTAAAGGCTCATAATTGATTTGATATTTGAAATTGTTAAATATAGAAAGTATAACAAAGGGATAAGATACTTATCTTTTAGAACTCTGTACATGATTTAGATTGTAATAAATTGGTACGTAAGGAATAAAACTATATTTTAGGCCATTCAAATTAGGGTCTAGATGTTTGTGTGTGCTTAGATGGTATCATCAACCTCAAGTCATTATGTTCCAAGTCTGACAGTTATGTCTACATGAAACACATGATTCTTTACAAGTATAAACTAGCATGATTTATTGTGTTATGATTGTTTTTGTGATCTAAAAGTTTGATTATGTGCGTAACTCATATGAATATGTCTCATTCATTTGAAACCCTAGGCCCACTTGTAATGGTACACTTAAGACTACAAAAGAGGAAGAAAGGTGGTTTAAGTTAAACCCAAACTCTCCTCATTAAATGGTTAATCATTATCTACATATCTAATACTTTTTAAAGTGAAGTTAAACCACATGTCTTTTTCCTCATTAGGTGTATGTGTACAATTTGTTTTCCTTGAATGTATACAACCTATGATATATCTTTCAACACTTATAAAATGAAAATATTGACTTAGATGTGAGATGTGATATGCTTTAGACTTTGGTTAAGACTTGATCCTTGTGGGTTATTAGTAAATTGGGAAGAATAGGATAGGCCCTTTGAATGTGTAGTAGTATATAGATGTATGTCATATAAGTGATAGCTAATAAATAGGCTTGAAATTATTTTGTATTTATATGATACTCTTTAGCTAATTTATCACTCCACTGACATGTTTGTTATATGGGCCGACCCATAATAATGAATTTAATTTAAAATATGACCATTGCTATGTGAAGGATGAAACCAGTAGACTCAAGAAATACCATTAAATGACATGTTCGAAGTCTAAATCTATTGTTTAGGAGATAAGAGCACTAATATAATGATTTGAAGGTAATTGAGTATAATAGTTTGGCACAAACTAAGGGAATTCATGTAGGTGAGTGATAATAACTTTAAAGGATTGGACCGATAGATAACATGTGGATGTGGGAGAATGGAAAATTAGAGTCATATATGTATGCACAAGTTATGGAGGGTGAAGTTAGGTAAAAAATGACATTGACAAGTGTCTAATACTAGATTTTAGTATTTAAAAATGCACCTATTTTATTCTAGTATTTAAATTCAATACACATACTAGAGTAAAAGGATAAATATACCCCTAAGTGTGAACAACACACTTTCTCTTTGAAAGATGTTATGAATGTGTAGCTTGTTCCATGAAAACATACAATTAACACATGGAATTCAATGTCCATAAAATGAAATTTAAAATCTATACTATAATTAAAATTTGAAAAATTTTAAGAGAAAAGGAGTACACCTATATATGGGTGAAACTATGTTGCCTTGTAACTTTTTGAATATGATGTTTCGTTATTGATACATTGGAGAATATTCTTCTTGGTGGAAAATTTATAGAAGTGGGGGTAATCAAGTCTTAATATTGTGTAACTAAGGCATGGCCATCGGTTGGGAAGATAATTTTTAAAAACCCTCATTAATAGGGAGTAGTGCCAAGGTTATTGAGTATTACTGAACTTCAACCACACTAATTCATGTAACTAATCTTTCACTATTCTTGTAACTATCTACATAAAAAATTGCCCTCCAAAATTTTACTCTCATTAGTTTAAATCTTGTAAATAATTTGATGTAAAGTGTAATTAGTAGTAGCCTCTGTTAGAAGTTATCAGTGTCTACCAATGAATAATGATGCACACTATGAATTTTCATAAAATAAAACCTAAATATTCTATGGTAATGGTCAAAGTAGTTTAAGTAATATTTTAAAAATGATGGTCCATGGTAAAAAGTAAATATTTTTTATAGATGGTCATGGTAATGTCAAAATATTACTATCATGATAAATAATTTACTAGGTAGTTTTACCCTATTTTTTATAAACCAATAAAAAATTTAATGTGTTCTAATAGGTGTAAAATTAGATAATATCATAGTGCTGAAGATGTAAAATACTCAACAATTATAATTTTAAAAAATTGTAAATATGAAAAGTTTTTATTTTAGAAAATACTAAGAAGAGATATACTTTGCTTGCATGTATATTTATATTGACTATTCTAAATGTTTAACAATTGAAAATAGTAACTGAGGTGATTGTGTAGACTCAATATCAAACAAAAAATCAGAAAAAAACTACTATACATGCCCACTATAAGTGGACTACAATGTAGGCCATTCATGTCCATTGATCACAGACTTATCTCAGTTGACTATGTTGATTGATTGACAATAAAATATATAAAAATGTAGAATTCAAAATATGATAGATCAAAAAAATCAGAGAATGTTCCTAGACATGATCACTATAAGTGAACAATAATGTAGTGCACTCTATTCCATTGAATGTAGACTTGTCCCTATTTATGATGGTAAGAAACTGATCATTGTGCCTTCTACACATGTGCCTATTGATCTATCTGAGGCATCACACTCTGATTAATACCATGCACAAATATTATTATTAATTCACTTTCCTTTAAAACCTTAAGGACACTTTGATGACTTGAAAACCTTTAAAAGAGACAGGTGTGTAATGGGTTGAGCTAACCTTAATCATGATTTTCATGATTGACTACTGCCTACATATCTAATATTCCAAGGAGAGAAATAAATCCCATATAGTTCTCCCACTTAGAATTAATGTGCAATTTTGATCCTTTGAATATATGTATACAACTATAAAATTGATTTGATACTTGATAATGATAACTATTGACTTACTTTATAAGGTTCTTGACTTGGCTTCAGGTTGTTCCTTATGAGTTATCTTTAAGTTTGTAGGAATAGGGCATATTTTATAAATGTGAAAAAGTGTGTTAGTTTGAACCAAATGAATTAAAAGTGGGTAAAATAAATAACCTTTGATGTGTATTTATAGAAAAACATTTTGATAAATTTCTTTAGCTGAGCATGCAAAATACATGGGAAGACCTAAAATATTGATTTCAAATTTAGAAACTAGTTGTTATATTGTGCAAGATGTGACCTACCTAAGTGGATAAGAGTACAAAGTACTCATATCAACATAGTATTCACTTTATAGAAGAATCATGGATAAATTTCCTCTATTGGAGATAGTATGAAGGTTATTTTAGATAGCTTGAGTATAAGGAAAAAAGGGTTGAGCCTGCATATAGATAAATGACTAAGAAGAATGGTGGATAGAGTAATGTAATTGGGTGCAAGTCATGTGGTTTAGGATGTGTTAAAAATTAACATTTTCATGTACCTATGACTAAATTTATGTGTTTACATCTCCCCTCTTCCCCCCCACCCCCTTATTTTAGTAATGAAATTTCTAGAGTAAAAGAGAAATAATTGAACATGAGTGTGTACAAAAATGTTAGGAAAATTATCCTTATTTGGTTTGTTAGCATAATATTTCCTAATAATTTATTTGTGGTATATTATAGTTTGGTGAGTTTATAATATAACTCACATATCCTATGAAAGATTCTATGTATTTAGGAGGTTATATGGTTGAGATATTTGAGGGATCAAAGATCAAGGAAGCCTCCTTGATTATAGAAAATGATTTCCTATATAAATGTAATGTCTCATATGTAATATGTGAAAGTGTAATAGAATATCATGTGTTTATTATTATTATTCTCTATAGTTTCTTAAATGTGTATTTATTAAAATTCATTTATTGAAACTCAATGTAAGCTCTTTCAAAACTTATTAGTGGTATCAGAGCACCATATGAGATTTTGAGCATTATGAGGGGCATCTATAATATCTAATTGCCATAAGTAATGGTGTTTTAAAGCATGCAGAGTGTTCTTATTTAATATATTTTTTATACTTTAGCTCAAACCATCTATTCATTCTACCAGCATTTATATTATCAGTTGTTCAAGAAAAGAGTTACAATAAAAAATATGTGAAGGAATACATTAGTCTTGGAAGATTCTCCCTGTATGTATTGAGATACCCATGTGAAATTATGAAAGGTACAGACTAATTTACCTTTTCATATTTGACTAGGATCAAATACTATGGATTTTAGTTTTTACTCAATCTATGAGAATCATTATAAATTTTCATCATGGATATCCTCTTTGCATCCTGATTCTAGACAGGACACACTGCAAACTAAAGCTCTCCTCTTTATGAGAGAGTTGCTTGGTTTTTAGATTAGTTTATCAGACTCAATTAGCTATCCTTTGTAATGAGAGTTATTTTAAAGGACTCAACGAAGTTTTATTGACTTTAATGTTATGATGTCAATAATAATTATCCAATCCAATGATCATTTATGTTCTCTCTAATTTTAGTAATATGACAGTTGCATTTTGACAAGCTCTCTCTAAACTTTTGGTGGGTCTTCTCCCAACAAGGAGTAAAGATATTTGTTGATGGTAGATGCACTTCCCATAATTAATATGAGTATCAAGACCATGTGCCAACTCTAGAGAATCATGTTGCTTAGTTATTGAACATTATTATCTCCCCATGTAAGTACTAAGAGGGGAATGTTAGTAAAATTAGCCTTACATGGTTTGTTAACATAATATTTGATAATAATGTATTTGTGGTATCTTATAGTTGGTGAGTTGTTAATGTAACTCACATAGCCTATGAAATATTCTAGGTAGTTAAGAGGTTATATGGTTGAGATGTTTGAGGGATTGGAGATTTAGGAAGCCTCCTTGATTATAGGAAATTCTTTCTTATATAAATATAATGTCTAGTATGTAATATGTGAAATAGTAATAGAATATCATGTAACATGTGTTTATTATTCTCCGTAGTTTATTAAGTGTGTCTTTATTAAAATCCATTTGTTGAAACTCAGTGTAATCTCTGTAAAACCTTATCAAACACACTTTGTCTCTGAGTGGATACTTATATTGTGTAGGGCACAAAAATTTAGAAAACCTTGAAAAAGTCATGAGGAAGTCATTTTTTTCATTTTAAATTTTAAAAAATATTAAACTTTGAAATTTTCAAAAAAAAATTAAAGGAGAGAAAGTAACAATTACACATTTATGTAGGTGAAACAAAATTTCCATGTGACATCAAACTGATGATGGAGAATGACCCTGCTCATTGAAGCACTTTGAGAATTTGAAACACTAGTGATTTTTGAGTGATCAAGTCCCAATTTGAATAACTAATCAATCTCTTGAGTTGAAAATATGAATTATTCCAAATTTCATGAATAGGTAGTAATACCCAATAAACTAATAAAAAAATTCAAAACCATGATGGGTGTGCTAGAAATTATGCTCAGGTCATTGAGTGTCACTAGACTTGAACATATAAGTAATGCCATGGTCATTGAGCATATTTGAACCTCAACATATTTTACTATCACATATTAAATCACATATCTACAAATGGATCTATATTATATTTTGGATGGTTGAAAGATAATGAATAATATTCATGGCCCCATAATGAGTGCATTGCTTATAAATTTGAATTAAAATATATATTTTTCCTTTGAAATTGTAACTTTAAACTAAAATTTTACAACTTTGATTTTTCTAGCTTTGCATTTCAAATTTTGAAGCTTTAAAATTTGAATAAATATGAGCATGAATGTTTATCATGCCCCCTGAGTTGGTGCCAATGATATAAACTTTTATTCATCTATATGCTCAATTTGAAATGTATTTTTAACATGTAACTTTGATCTTGTAACTTTTTTATTGTGCCCATGTATTTGCATTCAATTATGTATGATTTTGTACTTTGAGTCTTTGAAAATGAGTGCATATTCATTTCATATGCCCCAAGACCTATGTCAATGTGCCAATATCTCTTATATGTTTTGATTTATGAATCACTTTGATTTTTTAAAATCTATATTTTATTATAGAATCTAATTTTTTTATTGATTTGAATCCTTGAAAACCTATACTTTGTATCTTTGAAACCTGTATTATTTCATAAATGTAATTTTTGTCTACTTATGGAGGATTGGTCTTTAAGATAAGCCTAATGTGATGCCTCTATTTTAAGCTGAGAGATGTATCCTACAAGTTACTCATCTCAAAATAAGATTTAACTATATCATGTGATAAATATGTTATCATGTAGTAATTATGTCAACATGTTTCAGAGTATGTCATCATAGAAATTATAATTTTCATTTGAAGCATGTATGTAACATATTGAACATGAGGCATAAAAACATCATGTATAGATAGATTTAGATATGTGGCATGTATTAAAGTGACCATTTATAAAATTGTATTATATGTATCATGGCACCACTAATCAAACTCAATAAACAAAATAAGTACAACACACAATGTCATGCAATTTCATAAAATTTCAAATAATAAGGCCAAGGGCCACATACGAAGGACATGAATATGTCACAAACAATAAGTCCTATGGCCACATAAAGTGTATGTTAAGAATGTTTCAAAAAGGGACATCTTCAAATGTCTCTCAAACAAAGGGCCAAAGGCCACAAGAAATGGACATGTTCAAATGCTACACATAATAACCAAAATCTCATAGAGATGTTTTGGAATTTGTTGCACACAATAGCCAAGGTCCACACACAATAAATAAATAATGTATAAACTATCATCTAATAAATTAAAAAACATAAAATGATCATATAACAAGTGAGTACTAATTTATTTGATCTATATGTATCAATGTCATATTATGTCAAAGTAGCATAGGTTTTAAGGGGTTAATGTTTAAGATTTAGGGTTTAATGTTTTGGAGTTAAGGTTTTAGGATTTAGGGTTTAGGGATTAGGGATATGGGTTTAGGGTTTGTCCTGAAGTTCATGAAATGGTCATAGTGGAGGATTGAATGGGAGTGGGTTGTGGTAATGACACTTCTATTTTAGGGGATGAGTTTGGTTCTTAGGGTTTAATGTATTAGTTTTAAATTTATTGGGTCATATTTTAGGGTTTGGGGTTTATCTTTTTAGGCTAGGGTTTTAGGTTTCTAGTTTCACATCTAAGTTTTAGGGTTTAGGGTAAAAGGTTTCAGGGTTTTGGTCTTGGGGGTTATGGTTTTTGGTTTGGGCTTTGTAACTTAGTGTTTAGTATTTGTGGTTTTTTATTTAGTGTTTAGAGATTAGGGATTAGGTTTTAAGATTTGTGGTTTAGTGTTTATGGTTTATAATTAGGTTTTGGGGTTTGCCATTTTAGGTTTAGGGTTTAGGGATTTAGGTTTAGCATTTAAGTTTTAGGTTTTAGGGTTTGGGTTTAGAATTTAGGCTTTAGGAACTAATGTTTATGGTTTATGACTTATGGATTATGGTTTTAGGCATGGGTTAAGAGTTTAGGAATTAAATGTTAAGGTTAAAAGTTTAGGTTTGGAGTTTAAGATTTAGAGTTTAGGGTTTGAGTTTTGGCATTTATGGTTAGGGGCTAAGGGTTTAGGGATTATTTTTTTGGGTTTAGGGTTAGTAATTTAGGGTGGTTTAGAGATTAGGATTTTGGGTGTAGGACATAGGTTTTAAAATTTAATATTTATTATTTAAGGTTTGGGGTTTACATCTTATGATTTAGGGTTTTGTGTTTGGTGTCAAATTTTAATTTTTATGGGTTGGGGTTTAGGGTTTAGGATTTTATGGATTAAGGCTTAAATTTTAGGGTATGGGATTTATGTTTTAATGTTTAGGATTTAAAATTTAGGGTTTAGTTTTTAGTTTTTAGGTTTAGTGTTTGTGGTTTAGGTTTCATTTTTTAGGGTTTGGGGTGAAGAATTTAGGGTTCAAATTTTAGTGTTTTGTGTTAATTGTTTGGGTTTTATCATTTAGGTTTTAAGGTTTAGTGTTTATGTATTTAGGATTTAGGGTCTATGGTTTTGAGTTTGAGTTTTCATGGTTATGGGTTTGTGTTTTGAGGTTCAACTTTCAAGGTTTAGAATTTAGTGCTTAGGGTTTTGGGATTAGGGTTAAGAATTTAGGGGTCAAGTTTTTGGGTTTAGGGTTTGGGGTTTAATGTTTAGGGCTTAAGGTTCATGATATTAAATTTTGTGTATAGGATTTAGTGTTTAATATTTATGGTCTATGGTTAAGGTTTTATGGTTTAGTATTTATGATTTATGATTTTAGGTTTACAATTTGGGGCTTAGGGTTAAGGGCTTAAGATTTAGGTTTTAGGATTTAGTGTTTAGGGTATAAAATCTAGGGTTTAAGGTTTTAAGGTTAAATATTTAGTGTTTAGCATATAAAATCTAGGGTTTAAGGTTTTAAGGTTAAATATTTAGGGTATAAGTTTTAGAGTTTATGGATTATTATTTTGGATTTAGGGATAATGTATTAGAGTTACTAGTTCAAGGTTTAAGGATTAGGGTCTAGGGGTTAGGTATTTGATTCAGTGTTCATGGTTATGTGTTTAGGGTTTAGGGTTCAATGTTCAAGGTTTAATGTTCAGAGTTTAGGTTTTAGGATTTAAGGTTAATGGTTTAGGTGTAAATGGAGTTTACTAGTGTGATTAGCTACATTTATGTCTACTATGAGTGACTGTATCATAACTACAAGAAGATGTCATGTATGAGTGACTGCATACCTATATATAGTACTAGGTATGTGGTACATGTAATGTATAAATTATTGTATCATTACTATATATATGATATAAGTTGCATGTTATAGTATAGTCATTTATGTATATTGGTAGACCCATTGATTAAAAACCCATAAATTATTTAGGAATTCAAGATGAATCTACCTTCAAGCATTTTACACGAATGCCCCTAGTCACTCCTTTCTCTATATAGGTGATAATTCCCCCTCCTAATTTTCAATCATCCCTTGATAATGACCCCTTCTCCTTTATCCCTTGATAAATAATTCCTTATCTAATGATTTTCAAGTATGATATTGCCCAAACTCCTTTAAATATATGGATCAGTATTCAATCAGGTATCAAGTATCCAAGATATAGCTTAGGTAAGATAAATATGATAAGGATTAGATATGGATATTCAAGATCAAGGTATGGCTTGGGTATTTAATCGAGTAGGGAATACTAAATTAGGTGGGGCATACTCAAGTAGGTAGGGAAAGAAATAGGTAGGTATGGGATACTCAACTAGACAAAGTAGGTAGGGAATACTCAAGTATAAGAAGGTAAGTAGGTCATACTTAATATCAATATATGGTTCAATTATTTAGGTAGGGAACACTCAAGATCAAGACATGGTTTTGATATTCAATTAGGTATAGCATGTACTCAATTACATAAATTATTTAGGTCATACTCAAGTAGATAAATTAGGTAGGGCATACTTAAGTACAATAAATTAGGTACGGAATAGTCAAGATGAAGATATATCTCAGGTATTTAGTTAGGGAATACTCATTGAGATCAAGATATGGCTCAATTATTTAATCAAGTAGGGCATACTCAAGTATCTAAATTAGTTAGGGCATACTCAAGTAGGTAAACTAGGAATGTAATACTCAATGGTATAGATCTATTACATATGTAACATGATTCAAAACTTTGATTATCATTTTATCATCTAGTCCTAATATTTTGAAACCTAATTATTGACCAAAATGGATTTTGAGAAACTAAACTCTAAATGGTAACTCCTACAATTATATAATCAATTTCAAAAAATGTAGAGTAGCCCTAATTTTTTATATTTAGTAAACTAAATTTAAATTATAAGAATATAATATGTAATATAAAATTAAATGTAAACTTATACTTTCATAAATATATAGGGCTCAAACTCACCAAATAAAACAAGAACCTATTGTGACTGAAAGGGTGTACACCCTTTGAAATGCAAAGGGTGCATGCACTTCAAACTACAAAGGGTGTACATAATTTATATTACAAAGGGCGTATGCCCTTTTAAATTTAAAGGATGTATTCCCTTTTTTTCAAAGGGTGTATGAGATGTTTGAGGTGAATTTGTGTCTTCATCCAAGTCTATATTATTTCTTTGTATGTCTCTCATGTATAAAGTAGTATAGTGAAGGACATAAGAGATATTAATAGGTTTTGATCCCCCAAAGCTAGAATCATTCTGATGTACTACTCAACCTACACACAACAACACTATAATTTATATATTCTAAATGAATAATCACTAAGAATACATATGCAGAGTGCAAAAGTGAGCCACTCCCAGGTGATTTGTCAACTAACTAACAAATAACCTTCAACATTATTATGCACCATGACCAAAAAGCACATAAGCTCCACCACTCAGGATTATTATACAAGGAATAGAAGGCATAGTTAAATCCTACTTGATTATCAACATCAACCATAGAATAAATGGACTTAGAGGTAGAACTAGTTCTCCCATTCTTCTCACTCTAATTGGTGTTTTAGAATCTAACATAAATTCATCAATAATACATTCAAGCCTCTGCATTCCTATCCATGAAATGAATATTCCTAAAGGACAAGCACTAAAAAATTTCCAAGAAGAAATGAGACACATTGAATATGATCTCATTGATGAAATGAGCTTCAAAGGCCTAAGGATGCTCAGTAATATAAATAGCTAATTACATGAGGCATTTCCTCAACATAATAACAAAACTTTATAATTTTATTAGTTATACTTGTTAGTGACCTAGGATAGATTCCACCTATAAATGACCTACCAATGCACAAAATAAATTCATTTTTCACACCCTTTGGCAAGCATTTGACACAATAGTAACATTACACAAAACAATTTGTCAACAAGTACGCACGACAAATCATCTATTGTTCAAAAATTTATCAACCAACATCATAAATCAAAACCTAAAAAAATAATACTAAAATATGCTCATATTAATAAAAATAATATTCTATGAATCCAAAATAATGAGAAGATTTCAAAGTTTAAACACATTTGTATGCAAGTAACAAATTGGTAACAATGCATAAAAATTAAATATTAAAATCATTAAACATTACAATATCAATATGTAAAGCAGAACATAGCAAACAATATGTGACACTAAACCATAAAACTAAACTCGAACAACCCATTATTATATTTAAATTATAAAATATTATGTTAACATCCATTAAATGGGAAAAATTAGGGTTAGTAAATGGAACCATCAGATAAATAGTTCACATTGTCTACCACCTAAATTCAAACCAACCTTCCTTAGCCATGTATGTGGTTATTTTCTTTTTAAATTGCTTTGGTACCCCATGGGAAATTTTAAATCCAACACATATTCCATATCCCCATATTACATGAGATAATCACCACCAAATGCCTATCAAAATAGCATGGGATCTAACCATACATAAAACTACAAGGAATGACTATCAATAAACCAACAATAAATTTTGGCAACATAGTTCATCAAAGGTTGGCCTTCACTATTGTATTAAGATTACTTTCATTGTATGACCTGTATATTAACCATTCATTTACATTTTACCATTATTCTATAATGAAGGATAATATATATGTAAATCTTAGAAGAGTGGAGGAATCAAGACTCAGTGTAATACCTCTTCCACAACATTTACAACAAATGTAAGTTTTCTCAATAAACACAAAAAAATACATTTTAAAATTTTATTTTTGATATTTACTAATTCTCACCTACTTCACATTAATAATAACTTAATAAAAATAAATACAAATATAAATACAAATCCCTCTTGACATTTATTGCACCATTTTGGCAACTGCTAGCTATTATTATGATAAATTCTACTACTAGACATCTCAAAATTTATATATGAATTTGAGTTGGCTACAATCCAATGGTTTACTTACTAAACCAATGTAAATTTTATGTATATATCCAAATTTTATCCATTGTCTGATAAGGTGTGGATAATGTTTTTACATATATTCTATATATTTTTTGTGTTTGCAAGTCTCTATGCATGTGCCTATGACATTTCAAAAAAATATCTCAAAATATTTCACAACCACCATAATTTCATGCATGTTCCTATCAATATTTAGAAAATGTGACCATCATAGTAGCACAATCCAAAATATTATAAAACAAAATGCAAGAATTAATGAATTTAATTTCTCACTACTTGGTTTCTAAGGTATCCTACTAAAGTCTTAAATTTTTATAGTCACAAGGAAGCTACATAGTTGGCATTATTATAGTTCCTTAGTAATGTAAAATTATTTAGGTAATGCCTCCCTATACATGTCATTTTGTGAATAGGGGAAAAAACATTATAAAAATATGGAGTATCTAAAATGACCCTACACATGGAAGGAATCCAACAGTATGTCAGATAAAAATTAGCTTAAGCATATAATATTTTTTATGCCTCACTTAGGTAACCATCATTATCAATGTATGATAACCAAAATCCTAACATATGTTTTTACTAATGTGTATATGCATTTTCTTCAAGTGTGGAACATCATCATCTATGATGGGGTTGTCCTCCCATTTTTATATTTTATTGTAAAGATTATTTTCATATATTAATAAAATATTATGTTTCAAAGTTATTCGTACAAAAATGTTATACTATTAAATATATAAATCCTTAAATGGGGGATTTTAATCAATGTAAATTATTGGTTTTGGTACAAGGAACTTGTGAATTTATTCTTGCCCATCTCATTGAAAATTAGTCTTACAAAGGTGTTATTAGTTTACAATGGGGGTAAGTTATTTCGGGAGGACACAAAAATGGAAATATTTAATAAAATGGTGATATTTTATTTATTTATATTTGATAATTAAATGGTTATAACCATCCTTTAGATGTTAGATTTATTGAGGAGTCAACTTTGTGACTTGACATGTGACCTACTTCTACTTGTTCAAGAACAAAGATAAAGAGGTGGTGATTTATAAACTCTCACAATTGTTATTAGGATATTTTATTCACTATTAGACATTATAAAATAATAATATATGAATACCTTGTTGTTAAAAAAAAATATAAACCTTAAAATTATATGATGTAAGGTAAACTATGTTTTCCAATTTCCTACAAGTTAATGGCTTCATGACATAATTTGGATGTAGGGCACATAAAAATAGGCATTATGTGTAGGTAAATATAAGGCTATATCTCATAGCAAGGGAAGGATATTACTTGATCTTGACGTTCTCTTTCTACATGAAGAAAATACCATTAATCTCGACATGTGTTATTATTATTTGCATATTAAAATATAGATAAATTTAAGATATCAATGCTTTATTCTTATGCATTGGGATTTAACCACTAATTTTTCTCTTAAATTATATTTATATAACATGTAACGATGATATGATAATATTTATTTACAAATAAATATTCTCATACACCTCTTGCATGTCACATTAGTGGCAAAGGTGCTAATTTCTTATCATTAAGTTTTCACTATAAAGCTATTATCAACCACAATTAGACAAACATATATGTTTATTATATAATTTTTATATAAAATTTATTTCAATAAGAGTTTGGTGAAGGTGTTGGAATACTTTATCTGATCAAGCATTCAATCTTCTTCTCTTTTGATGTATCATATAATGCATCTGGCATCTACATCCTCCTTATTGGGGTGTGATCTTTGAATTGGACATAATTATTAGACTCATATATAATTTAATTTATGATGTATCCATGGTCAATGTTCCCAATAAAAATATGACTTTGACTATACGATGAGTGAATCTCTCACCCTTGTAACTAACACACACACTTACACACAATGACATACAAAGCTTAAATTATTATTGCAAAATAGAATATATACAATGTCTCAATAAATATGAGCTATAATATATGATGTGATTGAGTTACTATAGTAAATTAAAATATTCTAATAATTTACTCCTCATGTTTCCTCACAAAGCAATCCTTTCAATCCCTAAATATACTTCTCACTACCTTAGTCTACAAAATTTGGCATAGTTTGTCTAAGGCCTTCTTCCTTATTTTGTCCCCTTTAGAATGAACCTCAAATCCCCATTTTATAATCCTTTAAACATATTTAATATTTTTTCCCTCCAATTTGATTACTTTTAGATAAATTAGTATTTAATATGTTGCCTACCTAGTTAGATTGAGTGTGGATCCACATATAATCAAGTTGATAAAATCTTAACTAAGTGATTGAGGATGATTTTTCCTGCCTTAATTTATGGGTTGCTTCCTTTGACTATGGTATATATTCATTCTAATTTTGTGTTCATACATACCAATAATAAGTTACATGGCATTCATGTCAACCCTGTTGACTTCTTGATGAAATATACCTTGTTAGGTTTTGTGTACTTGTCTATGCATTGTGTACCTAAAATGGTTCTTATGCTGCACTAAGGAAATCATATTTTCATGATAGAGTGGAATGAATTACTCCAATTTCAATAACTCATGTGAATTATTTTTTATTATTCATCTTTTGAATAGTGCATTCATAAACTTGGCCACTTAGAATGATACAAGTTTCTTTGCACATAGGATGCTCCTGCATCAAACACCCAAAGTAACTAAAATGTAAGATATAGATCACACATTGAATTTTTTTATATCATATTCATAATGAGTAATCACTAAATTTATATACACAATTTATCCTCTACTATGTTATTTTTCCACTTTACCAAATATCTCTTCTATTCTTTCTCATGTGTTCTTATTATGAATTTAGAGTCTAAAATGGCTTCTATCTATTCTCTTTATTTTTATTACAAATATGCCTTCCAATCATATACCTAAACCTCCTCCTCTTCTCCTATACTTATATTTTCACCTCATGGAATTTTTATAAGTCTCATACATTGAATATGGGTGATATGTCCATCCCTTCAAGAAACTTAATCTTATACGCATTGGCTGAAAACTTATGCAATGATCTGTATGGAATATATTATTTAGTTTCAACTTGTTATAGGTACCACATGAAAATATTTCCTTATGTAAATATTACAACATGATGGCTCTTAACTCCAACTATTTATTCATGTGTCTGTCATTTGCATACTGCTTATAATGAAAGCTACTTTTTTTTAGCTTCTACTTCACCTCTTCATTTAATCTTATGCATATATTTCATGTAGTAATATAATTTTGTGATTATCCCGTGCATATTATCTAGGTTCCTCAACTCAAAAAATACTTTTGGGTTAACTCCATAAAAAAATGTGAATGGCATTTCTTTGGTGCTCCTATTAATAGAATTTTTGTATTCAAATTTAGCTTGTGATAATATCAGATACCACTATATCAGCTTCTCTCCAACTAAACATATTTAAATATTTATAAGGATTCAATTGATACCCTTAGTTTTCCCATCATTTTGTGAGTGGTATGAAAAATTATATTTCATCTTCATCCCCTATTTCTTACATAATGTGCACCAAAAATGGCCTACAAAATTAATAACTCTATCTGGTACTATATTATGCCATAGTCCATATAATCATACCACCTTTCTCAATAATATGCTGGTGATGTATATGGAATCACTTGTATTATTAAAATAAATTAAATGTGCCATCTTGGAGCATTAGTCTATCACAAAAAAATGAAGTCATTGCTCTCTACATTCATGGTAATATAAGTATAAAATCCATGCTTATGTCTTCCCATGGTCTTTCTAGAATAGTTAAGGGTTGATATAAAATTGTGTTCTAAATTATTCCCTTTTCCAACTAGAAAATGTGACACCCTTTCATGTATTTATGCACACATGCACCCATTTTGGGCTAATAATAACTCTCAGCCAATAATGCCAACATTTTTTTGCCATCGAAATATCCTGCCATTCCTCCATTGTGATTCTCCTTGATTATATTTTCACACATCAACCCATTGGGTATACATAATTATGTTACTCTAAAAATCATTCCTCCATGAACTTATTAAATAATTTAGGCATGGTGTTTGATCCATGTTGCTTGGGTCCGTGTATTCTCTCCATGCATCACAAAAATCTTCATCTTATGGTTATAACTCTTTCATTGATTCATACCCTAACACTTCAAACCTCATATCTTTCATCAATATCACTCTTTTGATCAGTACATATATATCCTTATTTGATTTTTTGTTCCTATGCTTGATCACAAATGTATAACTTTGTAGATACTCTACCCACTTCATGTGTCTCTGGTTTAGCTTCCCTTGAATTTTGATAAATTATATCACTTGGTGGTATATGTATAGTACAAAATCTTATGGCAACAAATAATTACTCCACTTATTTATCACTTGTATAATTTTATTAGAACTTTTGGTCATCAATAAAATATTTATGATTTTTATTATTTCGCTTCTTGCTAAAGTAAGATACATGTCTACCCTCTTGTCTCTATACTAAACTAGTTGGTGCTCTGCTTGCATCATAATCCAATTTTAATGCCAACATAGCCACTACAACACTCTACTTCCTTCATCTAAGTGAATTCATTGAGATCCCCTCACATCATTTTTTTAATCATTTCACATGTCCCATCAAATTTTATGATGAAATTTCTATATAAGATTATGAGACCATGGAAAGTTTGTGCTTAAAATTCACTTCTCAGTGATGCCCAATACACTTGCACACATTTTATTAAGGTCTATTTTCAACCCTTCTCTAGATATTATTAAACCTAAGTACATTCAACTCATCCTTTAGAAATCTACACTTCTTCACATTGATCAATAACATCTTTTTGCATAACCTTTGTGATTTAACTATTTTGGGAATATTTGAGTATTATTCCTAATTTAGTTAAAGGTCTGAGTTAATTAAACTAGTAAAAAATACTACAATAATTAAGCTACTGATTTGTATAATTTAATTTTAGTTTGAACCTTTATAAAAATAGTAATAAATAAAGATAAATATAACTTAGCTTAAACTAGACTGAGATGACTAAGAAATAAGCTGGTACTATTTTTACAGGACTAAGACACTATTACAAATTAGGATCTAGATTTCATTTAGTGAAAGGATAGGAGCACCAAAAATAGGTCACTTTGGGGTCTGGTGTTATAGTCTAGGTCCTACCTATATTATCCAAAATAGTCATAGAGATCTAATTTTTATGGGTTTTATCTATTGTCCCTGTATTAGTTCCCCTATGAAATTTCAAGTCTTGACTATTGATGAATATTATTTTAGATTTTATTTAATATCCAATCTAGATCTTTAGTATGATTGAGTGAAACTTGAGAGAGGGGGTTAGTGTGTGTAAGATGCACTGAACATGTATCCATACCCCTTGTGTAGGCATGATTCCTACATACCAATACTCCAAAGAGGGATCAAGCCATATGTAGTTCTCCCACTTGATGTGCTTAATGAAATAGTGTTATGTAGATGCAAAAATACTAAACTAGGTGTGCTTGAGGTGGCTAGGGATTGGTGTGAGGGTTTGAATGAGCTTGTAATTTTATTGGTTAGCTATATGTAGAGAATAGGGAAGATTGCCTTAGTCATTTTTCTTGTATTCTTGATTACTTTTGAAAATAATTGCCAAAACCTTCAAATTAACATTGAATGGGATTTTATAATGATCAATTGGTCATGGGTTAAATGCATTCATGCTAGGATGAGCTAATGAAGAAGAGGAATTTGGAAAAAATGGTCATTTGAGCTTAAAATGTGATTAGACAAGAGCACTAAAAATGGGACACCCTAGGGTCTAGTGCTATAGTCCACCCCTAGCACTCATGTCCTACAAGTTTAGGACCTAGGGGAATGGAATAAGCATGGAAAATTGGTCCTGATTGAGCTAGAATGAGGATTTAAAAGTCTATGGATGACTGAAAATTAGTGAAAAGGTGCCTAAAATAGTCATGAGAGCATGCAATAAGGACCTATGGATTGGGTGTCACAAACCACACCCAAGCTACCAAATTTAACATTTTATATGACTACATTCCCCCCCCTCCTTTATCTTAGTGATATAATAAAGTGAAATACTAGGAAAAAGGAAAATAGAAAGCGTAATTAAACTTACTTGTAAGGGTGAAGCCCATGAAGATGTGTGATGTTAGGTGCATATAGAGAGAGCATGTCATGAAGTGTAAATACTCAAGAGAAAAAAAGTAGATAATTTCTTACTAGATACACTATATATAAAATAAGAACATACAAATTTGCTTAAAAGAAAGAGGAAGAGAAAGGAATGAATACACCTCACCAGATATGTAGACCAATATAAAACTTGTTGTGATGTTGAGTAATAATAGATGATGTTAGATATGTTAGGTATGTGTTGTATTAAGAGTAATATCATGAATGAATTTGAGTGCTCAAATCCTTAAGAGTGGCTCAATAATGTAAAGGCTTACCATTTGAATCCATCATTTCCTATAAAGTAAAGCTTATGTGATTATGTGTATGTTAATCAATGTCTAGACTATGTATCTATTCCCTCTGAGTAGGTGGCTTAAGAATACAAAGTCTAACTAGTCCTTTGGTTCCATCATTGCCCTGTGAAGTGAAGCTATGAACTGATACTAGTATGAATGTGTGTCATATAAGATGGCTCCTCAAGCACATGAATACTCTAAAATTTGACAATATGGCATGGATAGTTGAATGTGTATTGGAAACTAGGCCAATCTTGGCCTATCTGAAAGGAGGATATTAGGATCGTATGAAATCCACTCCAAAACTAGAAAATAGGCTTATATGGAAGCCACTCAAAAAATGTGGAGGTTAGGCTTGTATGAAATCCACTTCAAAATGATGTTAACCACCTATAGATGGAATAAGGCACACATTTTCTTAGAATGCCTGGGTAATATGTTGAACTTGAAAGAAAAAGAAGACCAATGTGCCTTGCACATTTCCCCCAATCACTAGTGTTTGTAACATGGATTTTGATCTAAAGTTTATACCAACCACTTTATCTAAAATTGGAAGTGAGAACCATCATACCACACATGATACCCCCTATATCTGGATTCTTTGAGAAAAATTATATTGAAACTACTGAATCTAAATTGGTGTGTATGTGACAAAACTATAGTTGAACCTAATTTTCTACCTATTTTTGTAAAGTCTAATTTTTTTGCTATTTAGATAGGAACACCAAAAATAAGACATCATGGTGTCCAATTCTATTATTCATGTCTAGCATTATTTTCCTTTACTAAAATTGATGATTGTTATGTAATTGTCACTATTTTCTTGATTTGTTCTAATTATTGTTTTGAGTGTTCTAAAAACTAATTTTTTGACTGATGGGAGCTCTAATCTCTATGATAAAACCCATTTTTATATCCCCATATTTTGAGGCTAGGAATGAATAACATGAAATGAATACCCTTGTAAGAAATATCCCTACAAGTGTGTCATGCTATGAAATATGTGATACATAAATGATAATTGATAAGATGTCTCAAGATATAGCATAGTTTACATTGGAGATTATTAGATCAATAAAGGTATGCCTAGATAGATATAAAAATTTAATAGCATTTCAAATGTACTAAATTTAAATTGGAAATGTTAGTTGTTAGTTGTCATGGAGGGATAAAATATGATGTCCATCATGGCATCCAAAAAATCAATAGAATTCATGATGTTGATCATGACATTACAAAAAATTGAGAAGCAAACAAGAAACAAACACATAAAGCAAGAAGCAAGAATTATACAAGAGTGGCCAAGGGGCCAAGAAAATAAGGGGCATGGGCACATGTCACTTAAACTAGAAATCAAGCATACAAGGCATGTTAAAATGCCACATACACTTACAATTAGAAACAATAAATGTTGGTGTGAAATCCATAATCACATATAAGAGTACATGCAAAGGACATTGGAAAATGTCCCAAGGCACACACATAAATAGAAGTAAAGTACATTGGCAAATTTCCTAAGGCACATATAGGATACAAATAGGAACTAATAAATGCAATCACATCTAGCTATGTAAAGCAAGAAAGGAAAGCATATAAATGTTGGACAAACAATCACATATAACTAATCAAATCAAGAAGTGAAAGTATTCAAGGCATAGAGTAAAATACTTGGTATATGCTTTGAAATACACAAGTTTTATATACTAGTGAGTGTTGATAGAGTAATCCATGTAAGCTAGTAAATAATGTACATCAACATGATAACTAGAGTGTATGGTGTAGGAATGACATAACCTAGATGGTGTAGTCATGTGAAAGATGCCCCTAGTGGGTAGATATATTGATATGTGTCTTGAATGTATAATTAGGATGCCCCCTCAATGGGTAGAGTGAGGTAATAAAAGATCTAGATGTCACTGCACACACTTAAATACGATCAAGTGAAGCATGGTAATGTAGATAAATTGACAAATAATAACATATAAAAATAAAGCGTAAGTCTAGCATGGTAGTAGAAACTTAAATCATGGATGATACATATAATTGAAATGTTTTTTTATTTTAAAATATTTGAATTTTTTTGGATTTTTTGAAAATTTGTATTATTTTTGGTATTTTGACATATTTGAATGTTTTTGGATTTTGACAATTTGTATGTTTTTGGTTTTTTTGAAATTTTTGAATTTTTTTAGATTTTTGATATAAGATATATATAATCAATCATAATAATACTATGTACAAGTAATTGAAAAGAATTTATGTACAAACAAGTTAAAGGATACTATGTAAAATACAATGTGTGAAATGAAATACTATACATGGAATCTACATAGATGCATAATATTCATCAAATTTTTAAGTTTATTTCCTTTAAGTGATTCTAGATGATACACTTTAGGGCTAAGATTTTTAGTAATAAGGTATGGACCTAGACAATTCAATTTGAAATTGCATTTGGTTTTTTCTTTGGCATTGATATTGTAAAGATTTTCATTGAGAACCAGATCATTAAATTTTAATTCCCTAGTGTGAACTCATTTATTGTAGGATCATTGTATACATTGTTGGTATATTTTGAGATGTTTAGCTAATTTAATGTGTGTATGGTCTAACTACTCAATTTGGTGTAGATGATTTTCATGATATTGGTCATCAGTGAAGATACCTTTAAGGGATACACAAAGAGATGGGATTTCCAATTCCAATGGTAAAAATACCTTTGTGCCATAGATGAGTGAATAAGGACTGGATCCTATGGGTGTATGAATACTTGTGTGATAATCCCATAATGTAAAAAATATTTGATTGTGATAATATTTCTGAATTTGGTCACTATTTTACTCAAAATGTTGTTGATGGATTTATTGGTAGCCTCTACTTGATCATTTCCTTATGGGTAATACAGAGTGTAGAATGTGTGTTTAATCTTAATTTTATGAAAAATTTATTGACATTCTTATTCTTTAATGATGTTCCATTATCAAAATAGATTGTTATAGGTAGGTTGAAGCATGAAATAATATGAGTCATGAGGAAGCTACAAATATCCTCCCCTATGATAGATTGAAGTGGAATGGCTTCCACCCACTTGGTAAAATATTATGTAGCTTTGATGATTAACTTATGTCCATTAGTGTATTCAAGGTTAATTTTTCCAATAAGATCAAATCCCCATAACATAAATGGCCATAGAAAGACAATAAGTTACAATTTATATGATGGTGTATGTTGTAGGTTACTATGTCATTGAAATTTATCACATAACTTTTTGTATTTTGAACATTCATATTCCATGGTGGGCCAATAGTACCCTTGTTGAAGTAATTTGTGTGACATGGTCATTCCACTAAAGTGACCACCACACTCATTATCATGTATTTATGTAAGAGTAATTTTTGCTTCTGTTGAAGTCAAACATCAAAGTAATTATTTTTCAAAGGATCATTTGAAAAGGTCTCCACCAATTATTACATAAAGAAGTGCTTATTTGTGTAACTTGAATTTTTCATTTCTAGAAAAAGTGTCTAGTAAAATAGATTTGATTATAAATTTATATATATCAGAGAACCATTTTGGGGTTGTGGAACTACATGTAGTGGCTAAGACAAATAGTATGATCAAATCTGCATTGGATATTGATGGTGATTATAATATTTTAATTATTAAAATAGCTTGATCATCTTTGATGTCAATAGGGATCAAATATTTAGCACTTGCCATTACATCTATGCGTCAGTTATCTTTTCTTGGTATTTTTTTTATAGAAAATTAGTTGAATTGTGATGATAAACATTGTACCATATTTTTATATGGGGTAATATGTTATTTTATATGATATACATCATTGACTTGATTGACCACATGTTAGGAATCACAGAAGATGTGAATAGATCTAATTTGGAGGGACTAGGCAACAAATAGACCTAAGATAAGTGCTTCATATTCTATGGTGTTGTTGGTGCAAGAAAAACTTAATCGATATGCAATAAGAACTATGTTGCCAAAAGGGTCAACAAATGCAATGCCTACCCCCACACTAGATGATCATTGACAACCATCAAATAACATGGTCCAAGTATTAGAATGAGTACAATAGGTATTGAAATTATATCTAAATGTGTCACTAATAGGATTGGTGTGGCTGCTAAATGGTTTACAATGATTTGGCCCTCTATTGATTTTTGGAGAACTATTTTTAAGTCAAAATATATTAATAACATGAACCATTTTGTGATGCAACCAAAGAGATGTAGTTTTTCCATGATAAAATTCAAGGGGTCTACTTTTGTGATAACTTGAGTCTCATTATTTAACATGTAATGTTGAAGTTTTTGAGTGGCAAAAACTAATGCTAGACATAGTTTTTCTAATGTGTAATATTTTTTTCATAATCAACTAATGTGTGACTAATGTAATAAACTACTCACTCAATATATTGATCATCGTGTTGTGCTAAGAGTTCTCCTAATTCATTATTAATTGTTGAGATATATAAGAGGAAAGGTCTGTCAAGTATAGGTGGTACTAAAATAGATAGATTAAGAAAATATTTCTTGATTGTATTGAAGATTTATTAATAGGCTTGGTCCTAGTAAAAATTTGTATCTTTCTTTAATAATCGAGTGAATGACTAAGTTTTATCAGCAAGTTGAGCTACAAAATAGTGGATTACTTGGATTTTGCTTTATAAGGATCAAAATTGTTTTAAGTTTATAGGAGGTGTTATGTCGATAATTGCTTTGACTTTCTTAGGGTTAACCTCTATGCCACACTAAGAAATAATGAAACTTAAAATTTTTCTTGATGTGACTCCAAATACACATTTATTTGGATTTAATCAAACATTGCATTGCCTAATTCTTTGAAAGATATTTTATAAATCTATAGCATGATGTTTTCATTATTTGGATTTGGTTGATATATCATCGACATAATCCTTGATAGTATGGTGAATCAAGTCATTACATATATGTGCCATGGTACATTGATATGTGTCCCTATAATTTTTTAATCCAAAAGGCATGATAATGTAATAAAATGTACCCCAAGGTGTTGTAAAAGATGCTTTCTCTTGATCTTCTTTAGCAATTTTGATTTGGTTGTATCTGACAAAGCCATCCATAAATGATAAAATATCATATTTGACTATGGAATATATGATCATGTCAATGTTAGGTAAGGGGAAATCATATTTTGGGTATGCTTTATTTAAGTATTGAGAATCAGAACAACATAAAATTTATTCGTTGTGTTTTACCACAAGGACTATATAAAAAATCCATTCAGGGTGTGCTACTAGTTGAATGAAGCCAACATCTAAGAGGCATTGGATCTCATCTTTGACTAAGATATCCACCTTAGGATTCATTTTGTAAATTTTTTGCTTAGCCGATTTGGCATTTGGATATAAAAGAATCTGATGGAATGCTATATATGTATCAATTCCTAGCATATTTGAGTAGGATAAAATAAAGAGTTTTGGAAAATATCTGTATCTTATTCCTTTCATAGGGAAGTGGCTAACAATAAAATATGGGGATCCTAATTGGTTCCAAAATTAAAATTAATTACTTCCTCATTAAGCAATGTGGAATGATCAAATGTGTATAGAGTTTTAGGAATAGTATCATTTGAATCAACTAGTATGTCTTGGTGAAAATCTATATTTTCTTCAAAGTATGCATGGGAATTTGTGTGATGAGGAAATCTATTTTTATGATAGAAAGATGGGAGGTCCTCATATGCTCTGAGAAATTGTAAAAGGGATTCATCATTAGAGAATTAATCTAATGTGAACATATCTAGTGAAACTATATTGTCGATAAGATCAGGATAAACCAATGATAATGTAGAGGTATGATTAATCGTATGGTCAATATGTGCAATGGGTGGACAAAATTTGATATGCTTTGAATTGATGGGAGAAGGTTTATCATGAAGAAGGGTAAGTTGATATCCTAGTCCTTACTTTTCATGTTATGTGGATGCATCCTTATTCCTTATTCGTGCTTTCTAAGACCTTTGCCAAGATATCCTATCTTATTAAGGAATTTAAGCATAAAATGGGAAGTAAAATAGTGATTTGGTTTTGTTTCTATTATATAACTTAGAATCATCTGATGTGGTGCATAGTCTGAGGGTGCACTATGAGTAGTGGGTTGTGTAGGTATATTGCTGAGATTAAAGTCTAGAATATAATTCTAAGGAGATTCAACAACCTGGTAGTATTTAAAATCTTTACTATCTATTGATCATGTCTAGATATAGCCTTTGTGACTAAATTTTAGACAAGTATGGAGTATATAAGGGACTGCATCCATATCATGAATCCAAGGCCAAGTAATAAATTATAATTGAGATCATTTCGCATGACTTGGTAAGTAGTTGGCAGTGTCTTAAGCCCTAAGGTAAGATTGAGAGTTATTTGACCCATGACTTTCTTCCAGATGTTGTCAAAACCTTTGATGTTTATGTCAGAATGGCCTAAATCTTGAGGTTGTATATTAAGACCTTTAATAAAATAAATGTTACAACTGTTGAGTCCTGAACTTTTATCATCTAACACTCTTTTTACCTCCACATAATTAATTATTAATTGAATATACAAAGGGAGATGTTGTTCAATGTTGTGTCACAGAGGTAAATCCTCTTTCTCAAAGGAAATATGCTCTTCAATCCATTGCATTGTTTCAAGGATAGAGATAATATAAGTTGGTTTGGTAGAAATAGGAATTCTAGTATTGTGAAGGGTTTCATACAACACATCTTTGTAAACATCTAATCATTGAAGGAGCTCGAGAACTAAAACTATATCGGAAGGAGTGCTAACCTAAGTGATAAAACTATATCCATGGGTGTAATCAACCTCCCACGAGAGATAGAAAGCAATGGATAGAGAGCATGAACTGGGAAAAGAATGCATAAATTTTTTGACATGTGTTATGACATTTCTAATTTGTTTATCTTGATAAATTTGAAACAAAATCCATATGAGAGATATAAAGTAAGTAATGAAACCTTGTATTAAATACAAGTAAACATTGCTTTGAAGGAGATGGATCTTACTATGTTTAACAATAACTTTCTTAATATCATCCCATATTATGAAAAGTAAGAATGAAAGGGAAAGAATGAATATTTGCATTAACATATGGTAAACTTCATAATTCACGTACATGATAGGACTATGTATGGTCTCCTTATTATTTTTAATAAATGCAAGAAAAATTTGGAAATAAGTGAGATCCATTTTTGTTTGTTTTTATGTGAAATCTGATTTTAGATGTAAGGTGATACATCAAAAGCAATGGGACCTAGTATATGTTACTAGGGTTTGGAAAACTAAAAAATTTAAAATTACTATGGAATTTTAAAATTTGAAGTGAATTTTTGATTTAAATATGCAAGTGAAAAATCAAAAAAATATTGGAAACATTTTGATTTAAAGGGACCTAGTATATGCAACTAGGGTTTGGAAGAAAAAGATTTTTTTTAAAAATTTATTTAATTTTTAAAATTAATGTGAATTTATGATTTAAATATGTAAGTAAAAAATTATAAAAATATTGTAAAAATTAGCAAGAAATTTACCCTAGGGTATCTAAGGTTTTTATGTGCAAACAAAGTAAGTCAAGTTCACCAAATGATTCAATTATTTTGGGAATATTAGATTATTATTCTTAATTTAGTTAAAGGTCTGAGTTAATTAAATCATTAAATAATATTAAAATAATTAAACTAATGATTTTTATGTTATAATTTGAACCTTTCTAAAAATAGTAGCAAAAGAAGAAAAATATAACTTAGTTTAAACTAGACTTAGATGGTTGAGACAAAAGCTAGTACTATCGATGCAAGACTAGAAAACTATCATAAATTAGGATTTAGATTTAATTTAGTGAGAAGATAGGAGAATTAAAAACATGACACTTTAGGTTTTGGCACTATAGTCTAGGTCCTACCACCATTGTCCAAACTAGTCACATAGATCTGCATTTTCTAGGTTTTTTCGCTATCTTTATATTAGTCCACCTGTGAAATTTCAAGTCTTGACTATCAAAAAAGCTCCTTGTAGATCTGATTTAATCTCCAACCTATATCTTCAATATGCTTCAATGTAACTTGAGAGAAGGGGGGGGGTTACTATGTGTAAGATTCATTGAACATGTATCCACACCCCTTGTGTGGGTGCATTACCTATATACCAATACTCTTAAGAGGGATCAAGCCATATGTAGCTCTCCAATTTGATGTGATTTATGAAATAGTGTTATGCTGATGCAAAAATTCTAAACTGGGTGTGCTTGAGGTGGTTAGGGACTAGTGTGAGGCTTTGAATGATCTTGTAGTTGTATTGGCTAGCTGTATATAAAGAATAATGAAGATTACCTTAGTGGTTTTTCTTGTATTCTTGCTTAATTTTGAAAATAATTTCCAAAACCTTCTAAATGAACTTTGAATGGGATTTTATAGTGATCAATTAGTCATGGGTTAAATGCATTCACACTAGGCCAACATAATGAAGAAGAGGATTAAAAAAAAATGAGCATCTAGGCTCAAAATGTGATTGGATAGGAGAATTGGAAATGTGACACCCTAGGTTCCAGTGCTATATTCCACCCCCAATGCTCCTATCCTATAGGTTTGAGACCTGGGGGAATGTAATAAGCATGGAAAAGTCTATAGATGATTTTAAATCAATAAAAAGGTGCCTACATAGGTCATGAGAGTATGCAAGAGGGACCTATATATTGGGTGTCATAAGCCACACTCAATCTACCAAATTTAACATTTTATATGACTACACTTTGCAACTCATTCCATAAATGTGCCATTTTCTCTTCTCATGTTTTGATAAATATTAGGATACAATCTAGGTACACAATGACACACTTACCCAAGAATGGTTTCATCACTTTGTTCATTATTCTCATCAACATACTTGGAGCATTGGTTAATATAAAAAACATAACTAACCATTTATAAAGTTCTTCTTTTGTCTTGAATGTTGTCTTCCATTCATCCCTTTTGTGAATCTTGATTTGGTGATATCTACTCTTCACATTGATCTTGTTGAAATAAATTACACCACTCAAAAAATACATCATTTCATCCATATGTGACAATGGAAATATTCACTCATACATGACATATACCTATAGTCATGATATAGTCACTCACACTTGACATGAATGTAGCTAAGCACCCTAGTACACTTTATTCAGAATAGAAGGAATCAAACACCATTCAAGAATCATCCTAAAAGGACAATTTTAATTATAAAATAAATTTTAGACAAATTTCTCAATCCATGCTTATTTCAATTCTAATCTCATTAATGTATGACCAAATTGATTTATTCTAAAATTGCATACAGTATAATCATCTTCTAGCATTCTAAACTCACATAAGACACTACCACTACCACAATAACTACTACTACTATTTGGGGTGGATGGGAATGTTTTATAACCCTATTTTATTATTATCATATCAAAATCAATCATATCTCTATCTCTCTCTCCCCAAACCATATGTAGAAAGCAAGTTAAGTGCATAAATAATCATTCATCATTATCTCTCATCCCTTTCTCATAAATATTCATTATCCCTCATCATCCATAATAACAATATCATTAGTCGTTGTCATCCCTAGTCAATCCTTCATTATCCCTCATCATTCCTAATCTCTCCCTCATAATTATGCATCATCCCTAATCACTCCCTCATCGACCCTCATATTCCCTAATTATCCTTCGAAACTTTTTTATAATCCTTAATCACTCTTTCATCAACCCTCATCATCCTTAATCACTACCTTATTAGCCCCATCATCCCTTATCATCCTTAATCACTCTCACATAAACCCTCATTATCCCTCATCATCCTTTAATGTCCATAATCACTCTTTTGTCAACCCACATTATCCCTAATCATCCCTAGTTACTACTTCATCATCTCTTATCATCCCTAATCACACCATTATCACCCCTCATTATCCCTAATCACACCCTAATTTACCTGTATCATCCCTTATCACTCCTTCATCATCCTCTATTATTCTTAATCATCCCTTGTAACTCCATCATCCTCTATTGTTCCTCATACTTCCTAATCACTCTATCATCGACCCTCATCATCCATAATCACTTCATCATTGATCATCATCACTCTTAGTCACACCCTCATTAGTTCTCATTATCCCTCATCATTGATAATCAATCCTTCATCATTTTTCAACATCCTTAGTCACCCCATCATCATCTTTCATCATATCTAATCATTCCCTCCTTGTTTTGGGTTTTGCATTTTAGGGTTTTTTATGTTAGGGGTTTGAGGTTAGGATATTGGGTTTTAGGTTTCAATTTTTTTAAATTCCATTATTTATAGCTTAGGGTTTATAGGTTAGGATTATAGGTTATGGTTAGGGGTTAGGGTAGGGAATATTGGTTATGGGTCAAAGTATAGGGTTTATAGTTTTTGGTTTTGGTTTTTAGGGTTTAGAATTTAGGATTTTGATGAGTATGGGTTAGGGTTTAAAGGTTTAAGATTTAGGATTTAAGCTTATGGATTTGTATTGGGTTTATAGTTTAAGGTTAGGAATTAAGTTGTTAGGGGTTAAGATTGAAGGGTTTGTGGGATTTAGGGTTTTAGGGTTTAAGGGTTTAGATTTTAGAGTTTAGGGTTTCATGGTGTAGGGTTTAGAGTTTATATTTTAGTGTTTATGGTCTAATTTCTAAGGGTTTAGGGTTTAATTTTTAAGGTTTTAATGTTTAGGGTTTAATATTTTAGGAATTAAGGTTTTAAGGTTTAGGGATTAGGGGTTAAGGTTTAGGGTTGGGTTTTATTATTCAAAATTTTAATGTTATAGGTTTTGGGTTAAAATGGAGTTTGAATTTTTGTGGTCTAAGGGTTCAGGGTTTGTCCTAATGTTCTTGAAATGGTCATAGTGGAGGACTGAATGGGAGTGGGTTGTGGCAAAGGCACTACTAGTTTAGGGGATGGGTTTAGTGTTTAGGGTTTAATTTTTTAGTTTTAAATTTTTTGGGTCATATTTTTGGGTTCATATTTTAGGTTTTTGGGTTTTGTGTGTTGGGTTAGAATTTTGTGTTTATGGTTTCACACTTAAGGTTTAGGGTTTTGGGTTTTGGGTTTTGGGTTTTGGTCTTGGGGTTTATGGTTAAGGGTTTGGGGTTTGAAACTTAGTGTTTAGTATTTAGGGTTTATCATTTAGTGTTTGGATATTAGTTTTTAGAGTTTAAAATCTGGTATTTAGTGTTTATGTTTTATAGTTAGGGTTTGGCATTTGCAGTTTCAATTTTAGGGTTAAGGGTTTAAGTTTTAGGGATTTAGGTTTGGTGTTTAAGGTTTTGGTTTTTGGGCTTGTGTTTGGGTTTATATTTAAGTATAAGTTTACAATTATTTTTATTTTAAATTTTATATTCTTATATAAATTTATTTTAATAAATATAAAAAATTAGGGCCACTCTGCATCTTATGAAATCAATTTTAGAGTTGTAGGAGTTACCATTTAAAAGTTATTTTTTCAAAATCCATTCTGGTTAATACTTAGTTTTTATAATTTTAGGATTGGAAGATATAATGAGAAATGCATTTTTGAATCATGTTACATATGTAATAGATCTATACCAATAAGGATTACATTCCTACTTTACCTAATTGAGTATACCTTGTCTACTTTGAGGTGAAGTTGTGTTTTCATCCAAGTCTATATTATTTATTTGGATGTCTTCCATGTCTATATTAATATAGTGAAGGGCATAAGAGATATTAATATTTTTTTATCCCACATAACTAGAATAATTATTATGTGATAATTATCATACACAAAACAACACCATAATTTATAAATTCATAATAAATAGTCACCCAAAATACATATTCATAGTGCACAATTGATCCACTACCAAGTGAGGTGTCAAGTAACAAGAAAATATCCTTCAACATTATTATGTATTGTGCCCATAAAACACATAGGCTCTATCAGTTAGGATGATTATACAAGGAACAAAAGATATTTATAAATCCTACTTGATTAGCAACATCAAACATAGCCTAAATGGACTTACATAGAGAACTAGTTCTCCTATTTTTCTTGCTCCAACTAGCATCATAACATTTAACATAAATGCATCAAAAATACATTCAAGCTTCTATATTCCTATACATGAAAATAAGATGCTTGAAATACAATCATTGAAAAATTTCCAATAATAAATAAGATACATTGAATATGTTTTAATTGATGAAATGAGATCTATAGGGCCAAAGATGCTCAATAATATATATAGCTGATTGCATGAGGCATTTCCTCAATATAACAATAATTTTTTTAGAGGTTTATTAGTTATACTTATTGGTGACATAGGATATTTTACCCTTATAAATGACCTACCAATGCATTCAAGAAATCCATTTTACCACACCCTTTGGCAATCATTCGAAACATTAGTAACATTACATAAAAAATACATCAACAGGTATGCACATAAAATCAGCTATTATTCAAAACTTTATTAACCAATATCATAAATGAAAACCCAATAAAAGAAGACTAAAATATACTCATGTCAAGAACATAATACTTCATTCATCCATAATAATGAGAATATTTTTAAAGTCTTAACACATTTGTATGCAACTAAGAAGTTGGCAATAATGCATAAAAATCAAATGTTAAAATCATTAAACATTCTAATAGCAGTATGCAAAGAAGAACAAAGCAAACAATAGGTGAAAATGAACCATAAAATTCAACTTGAACAACATGTGATTATATGTAAATGATAAAATATTATGTTGACATCCAATATATGGGTGAAATCAGGGTTAGTTAATTTAGCCATCGAATAAACAGTTCACATTGTCTACCACCTAGATTCAAACCAACCTTCCTTACCCATGTATGTGGTTATTCCATTATAAAATTGATTTGGTACCCCATGATATATTTTAAATCCAGCACTTCTTCCAATTCTTCATATTACATGAGGTAATCACCACCAAATTCCTATCAAAATGGCATGGCCTATAAAAATACATAAAACACAAGGAATGACTCTCAATAAAGCAATAATAAATATTGGCAACATTATTCATCAAGGGTTGACCTTCACTATCATATCAAGATTACATTCCCTACTTCACACTCAAAATCATTTAATAAAAATAAAATATAAATACAAATCCCTCTCATCATTCCTTTCACCATTGGGGTAACAACTAGTTATTATTATGATAAATTCTATTGGCAGACATCTCAAAATTTACATATTAATTTGAGGTGGCTATAATCCAATGGTTTACTTAGTAAAACACTATAAATTTTATGTATAGATTCAAATTATACCCATCGTCTGACAAGGTGGGTATAAATTTTTACACATAATTTATATTTGTCATGTTTGCCTATCTTTGTGCCTATGCCTATGACATGTCAGCAAAAGATCTTGAAATATTTCATATCAACCATAAGTTCATACATGTTCCTATCAAGATTCAAAAAATGTGACCATTATAGCACCACAATCCAAAATATTATAAAACACTATGCAGGAATTAATGAATTTCAATTCCCACTACTCGATTTCCAAGGTATCCTACTAAATTATTAAATTTTTACAATCACAAGGAAGCTGCATAGTTGGCATTATTATAGTTCCTCAGTATTATAAAATTATCTAGATAATTCCTCCCTATACATGTCATTTTGTGAACAAGGAAAAAAGCCATTATCAAAATAGGTAGTATCTAATACTACCCTACACATGGAAATAATCCAAAATAATGTTAGACAAAAATTACCTTAAACATATAATAGTTTATATGCCTCACTTAGGTAACCATCATTATCAATGTATGATAACCAAAACCCTAACATATTTTAATACTAGTGTATGTATACATTTTTCTCAAGTGTGGAACATGGTCATTTATGGTGGGGTTGTCCTCCCATTTTTTGTTATTTTATTAAAAATCTTATTTCCATATATTAATAAAAATATTATGTTTCAAATTTATTCATACAAAAATGTTATACTATTCAATGTAAGAATCCTTAAAGGTGAGGTTTGAATTAATGCAAATAATTGGTTTTGGTATGAGGAACATGTGAATTTATTCTTGCCCATCTCATTGAAAATTACTCTTACAAAGTTGCTATCAGTTTGCAAGGTGCGTAAGCTATCTTAGGAGGATGCAAATAGGGAAATATTTAATAAAATAGTGATATTTTATTTATTTAGGTTTGGTAATTAAATGGTTACAACCATCCTTTATATGTTAGATTTTTTGAGGATTCAACTTTGTGACTTAAACATGTGACCTACTTATGCTTGTTTAAGAAAAAATATAAAGAGGTGGTTATTTATAAACTCTCACTTATTTTTATTAGGATATTTTATTCACTATTAAGTATTATACAAAAAAAATGTATGAATCCCTTGTTGTTACAACAAATTTAAACCTTAAAATTATATGATGCAAGGTAAATTATGTTTTCTAATTTCCTCCAAATTGATGGCTTCATGGCATGATTTGGATGTAGGGCACATAAAACTAAGCATTGTGTGCAAGCAAATATAAGGATATCTATCATAGCGAGGGAAGGTTTTTACATGATCTTGACATTCTCTTTCTACATGAATAAAATAACATTAATCTCGACATGTGTTATTATTCTTTGCATATTACAATATAGATGAATTTAAGATTTTAGTGTTATATTGTTATGCATTGGGATTCAACCACTAATGGTGCCCTTAAATTATATGTATGTATCATGTATCGATGATATGATAATATTGATTTACAAATAAATATTCTCATACACCTCTTTCATGTCACATTAGTGGCAAAGGTGATTATTTATTATCATTAAGTTTTCATTATAAAGGTATTATCATCCACCATTAGACAAACCTATATGTTTGTTATATAATTCTTTTAGAGAATTGATGTTAAGAAGATTTTGGATAAGGTATTGATATATACTTAATTTGATCAAGCATCCAATCTTATACTCTTTTGATGTATCATATAATGCATCTTGCATCTACATCCTCCTCATTGGGGTGTCATCCGTGAATTGGCCATAATTATTAGCCTCATTTAGCCTTGAATTTATGATTTATCCATGGGTAAGGTTACCAATAAAGGGATGCCTTTGACCATACAATGAGTGATTCTCTCACCCTTTTATTTAACACACACACTCACACACAGTGATAGAAAAAAAGCTTGAATTATTATTACAAAACAGAATATATATGATGTCTCACTCAACATGAGATACAAGTTATGTTTTGATTGAGTTTTTATATGAAAATCCCAATATTATAATAATGTATACCTCATGCTTCCTCACAAGGAAATATTTTCAATACCTAAATCTACTTTTCACTACCTTAGTCTACAAAATTTGGCATAGTTTGTCTAAGGCCGTCTTCCTTATTTTGTCCACTTTAAAATGAACCTTGATCCCCAATTTATAAGCCTATAAATAGATTTAAGATTTTTTTACTTCAATTTGACTACTTATAGATAAATTATTAGTTAATGTGTTGTCTACTTGGCTAGATTGAGTTTAGATCTAGTGTGGATCCACATACAAGCAGGCCGCTAAAATCTCAATTAACTGAGTCAAGATGAATTTGCTTGCCTTAATTTACGAGTTGTTATCTTTGATGATGATGTATCTTAATTATAATTTAGTGGCCATACATACTTGTAATAAGTTACATGGAATTCATGTCAACCCTATTGTCTTCTTGTTAAAATGTGCCTTGTTAGGTTTTGTGTGCTTGTCCATACATTGTGTACCTAAAATGTTTCCTATGTTATACTAAGGAAATAATATTTACATGCTAAAATGGCATGCACACAAGGTTGTATGAATGACTCCCATGTGAATAAATATTTTGCATTATTATTGATTACTCCTCCTTTTCATAGTGCATTCATAAACATGGATACTCAAATTTATGTAAGTTTCTTTGCACCTAAGATGGTCTTGCATCAAACACCCAAGTAACTAAAATGTGAGATCTGGATCAAAAGTTAAAGTTTTTGAGATCATATCCATAATGAATAATCACTAAAATGTATAAACATGGTGCATCCTCTACTATGATTCTTCTACTTCATCAAATATTTCTTATATTCCTTCTCATGTGTTCTTATTACGAATTTAGGAGTCCAAAATGGCCTCTATATATTCTCTTTATTTTTCTAAAAACCATGCCTTCCAATAATGGACATACACCTCCTCCTCTTCTTCCTCTCCTTCTATTTTCACCTTATAGAAATTTTACAAGTATTATACATTGAATATGGGTGATATGTCCATCCCTTTTGATAACTCAATCTCTTATGCATTCACTAAAAACTTGTGCAATTCTCTGCATGGCCTATTTTATTTAGTTTCAACTTGTTGTAGGTACCACATGGAAATATTTACTTTCACAATTATACCAACACAATGTATCCAAACTTAAACTCTTTCTTCTTGTGCCTCTCATATGTACATTATTTATAATGAAAACTACTTTTTTTGAGCTTCTACTTCACCTCTTCATTCAATCTTTTGCATATATTCTCTGCAGTCTTCTAATTTTTCAATTATCACATGCATCTCATCTAGTTTACTCAACTCAAAAAATCCTTTGGGATTAACTCCATACAAAATTTATAATGGCATTTTTTTGGTGCTCTTGTTAACATAATTATTGTATTCAAATTCATCTTGTGCTAGTACCATGTCCCACTATATCAACTTGTCTCTGAATAGACATATTAATAGAATTTCAAGGCTTTAATTGACACCCTCAGTTTTCCCATCCATTTTTGGGTGGCATGAAAATAGTATTTTAAATTTATTCCCTATTTTTTTACACAATGTGCACCAAAAATGGCCTACAAACTTAATAGCTCTATGTGGCACTATATTGTGTAATAATATATACAATATTACCACCCCTTTGAATAATATGTTGGTGATGTTTGTGGCATCATTCATAATATTACAAGCAATAAAATGTGCCATCTTGGAGAATCAATCTATCAAAACAAAAATAAAGTCACTGCCTCTCTACATTCTTGGCAATCCAAGTAGAAAATACATACTTCTATCTTCCCATGGTCTTTCTATAATAGTTAAGGTTTGGTACACACCTATGTTTTGAATTATTCCCTTTGATAACTATAAAAATTGACACCCTTGCATGTATTTATGCACCTATATGTTGGGTAAATATTTTATCATCAGCTAACTAAAGGCAAAATTGGTATATCAGCCATAACGTAATGAGATAAATCTCTCCTCTCAGTAAGGGGAGGTTCCCTATAAACTATTATAAACTAATCTAAACTAAATATTAACTTAGTGGTGAGATCATACCATCCATTTCTCTTTTTTTAGAAATGATATTTGCAAAGTAAAGAAAAAACTTCCTTGATATTGACTGAATTCACAAGAAACCCATGAGAGTACAAAGCCTATCGTTGCTTCTCTTACTGATTTATAACTTATAACATAGTAGAATGAGGTGCATCCCAAAGTCTTCACCAAAACCTACAACAAAGTATATGATCACAAAGGATAAAATTAGTTTAAAGCCTTTCCAATATCCTTTGTGCTAAAACACAAAAAACACAAATTAAAGACAATTATAGTAGCACAAAGTCTCCATAATCAACTTCAGAACATCTTCCAGATTATTTTCACTCACTCTGCTTATTTAATAAAATAGATAAGATTGTATTAGGAAAAGGACATAAGAACTTTTTCCTATACAACACAAGTTATTCCAATACAAAGTTTGAAAATTCACTTTCATTCTCATTCATTTAAGAAAATATGATTTACAATTTGAGCTCAAATTCTCAAAAGCATTTCAATTTGAGCAGAGTTTTGCTTCTAATAAATAAAAGATATATTTAAAATAGAGGCCCTCTTTATTTATAGGGAGAGTCCTTGAGGATTTTGAAAAGACTTAACTACTTTAACCGAGTCAAAGATAAGAGTCCTTTTTGACTTAGAACTCTTATATTTTTACATGCAATTACATATGACAAAAGTACATGTAGAAAATATCCAAAGCGATTACAAAAGTGCTTTTGAAAAATGGAAATTAAACCAAGGAAGAATAGTTTCAATTTGTATCCTCATTTTTATTTATGTGAGCATCGTACATGGTGATAGATGCTTGCATCCTAATACTGTCTAGAGTAACAGTGTTCTTGAAAATTATCTTAGCTCTGACTATGGCATCTCTCACTACTGTAATTGATTTTGCATGACTAGTTAATCTGGTTTTCATATTATCCATAGTTAACTAATTATCCAAAATATTGTTCACAGAGGCTACTAAAAATTCCTTATCTTCAAATTCTTTCCAGAACATACCTTTAAATTCTTCAATCATTTCTTCTACTAAAAGTAATTGGTTGTCTTGTGATGTAAGTTTGCAAGGTAACTCCTTGAATTTATGCAAAAGACTGATATCATTTTGTTCACTGAGTTCCCTTGAAGATTTGAGGTCATTGATCAACTCTTTAAGCACTCAACTCTTATATATCAATTCTTCTATATTTTTAGTGTAAGAGTCTCTATCATCAATGACACCGATTGGTATTAGAGTGTTTATTTTATTTTCCTCATATCTATCCATTTGTCAAGATATTATTCAATGCTTTCAATATCATAAGAGATAACATTGATGAGATCATCAATTTTTGCTCTTATTTTTCTCATTTTATCTATTTTCTCAAACAAATCTGTGAGCAAGGAAACTCCTTGTGTATGCATCTTATCCAAGTATTCTTCAAGTACTTTTCCTTTGAGATAGTTTTTTTTTGATTTTTTAATCACGGGGTCTTCTATGGAAATGGCTTCAGGAGTTACTATTTCTGGAGTGAAATTAATTCTCCTTACCACTACAGTTAATTATTCCACCATTGCTTTATCATGATCCTTCATCTCTTTCTCTCTATCAAATTTATGAATCAAGATGTCCATGGCTAACTGCATATCACTCTTAGCACTCTCATGAGTTACCTTACCTAATTCAACTCTAGAGATATAGTAGTCACTTACATCAAAATTTTCAATGGTTGCATCTTATGGAGGTCTTGCAATTTCCAAAAATTTGTGTCCCTTATCCCCAATCATCTTTGAAAGAATCTTTGGATTTTTGGGAGCCTTGGCTTTTACTGGCACCATTTTATTGAAATCAAAGTCATCTAGAGAGATGGCTTATTTTTTCCTTTTGGGCGTATAAGCTGACAACCAAGGTGGGAGCACATAAGTACTTACATTAGGATCAATCTCTATTGTTGGCATTATTAGAGTTACACTTGCACTGATATTGGAAACAATAGGTGGAGTATCAATAAAAAATTCACCTTTTGTTGAGTGATCAAAAGTAGAACTATCTTTAATAGCAAAATATGGAGATGAAAAACTATGAATTGATCTTGAGGAATGAAGAATATCTCTAAAATTGACTTGAGAATTATCAAAAATTATTTTGGAAGGAGAGGGTGGTCTAGAAGAGGGAACACTAATCAGATAAATAGGTGTAGGAGCTACAACATGTGTGCTAGGTGGGGAAGAAGAAATTCCTATTTCTCGCTTCACATTCTCTTATGAAGACAAAGTTTCCTTCTCTTGTTGATCTGTGGGTTTATCATCAATCTCTATCTATTCTATCACTAGTTTTTCAGTGATTTATTTCTCAACTTCCATATCTACTATTTTTGGCTCTTTTCCATAACTTTCACCTTCTTCATCACATATATGATCTTAGGCTTATGTGGCTTGGAAGAAGAAGGAACATCACTTTTATTATTCTTCTTATCTTCTATTCTTCTTCTTGTTTCCTCTTGAAATTTATCTTTTGAACCTGTGATGAACTCTTTCAAAGTGATTCTTTTATTTGCTAATCAATTATTAGTGTTTGCCAATATTGGTTCAAATCTTTTCCTTAAGGAAATTAGCTCCTTTTGTGACCATTGGATTGGGGGAAGATGGGCATTAGCAACTTGTTCAGCATTGTATCTACCATTAATCAAATTTCCATCATCCACTAAATTCTCAGAGATATCAGTAAGTCCCAGATATTCTATCTACTCAAGAGATAACCTCTTACAGTCCATTTTCTTGACATCTTCTGTTGTCCTCAAATCTACCTAAATATCTTCAATCATATATTCATGAAATTGGGTTTTCCTCCTGATTATGTCCTTTACACCCTTGTAATCAAAATTTAGTCTTCTGTTAAACTACTCCATGGTTACAAACTGCATTTCAATTTCTATAACTCTAGCTTTCCTAGTGGTTAACACTAAAAACCTACCAATTTCAATTGGGAACCTGAAACTAGGCTTCTTGAGTTCCATCTATTTATTATGTATGACAATTATTTGCCTACATAGCTCCATCAAGACCAATTTGTTTGGAGGAAATCTTGGAAGCATATAAGGATGACCTTGGAAAAAGCTAACTCATAGGTATGAAAAAGAAGGAAATTACAAGAACATACATCTAAAATCATTCACAACTATTTAGGCTTCATCTGACACTCTTTTCTGATCTAATTGAGGATCAAAAAGACAAAAAATACTACAAAAAAAGCATCATTTACTCTCCTAAAATGATGAATAGAACTCTTTAATGTCAATTGAGAGTAATATTGATACACTGGGGTTACTCTCTTATCTCCTTCTGATGTCAAATCTAGAAAAATTCTCATCGAAGTTGTAATATAGACCAGGTAAGAATTCATATAGAATTTGAAGCTAGTGGATACTTTCATTAATTGCTCATGTAAAGCGTTGATGATTTATTCTCCCCAGAAGATGACTTGTTTACCTTGGAGAATTATCTCGATGAAAGGATACATCTATTCATGAAACTATGAGGAAGAAGGTAAACCTCTTACCCTATTAAGAAGAGTGATTAGATCACCGACTTATTCTATAAAGTCACTTCTTGGAAAGCTCCATGGCCATCTTAACAAATTTGCCCTTGGAGTCTTGAGTCATTTATTGTTGATTACCTTCTTCATTTTTTCAGGATCTTTATCATATTCTCTTTGTGCTTCTACAAAATCAAGCTTTATTACTTCAGTAGTAGGAGGACACATGAATACTTTATCAATGAACTTAGGATCCAATCTAATTACCACATTACCACTAGCATTTAACACAGCCCTGGTATCTTTATTATAAAATTAAGCACACTAAAGAACAAATTATGTGTTGTGAGTCATTATAGGGAAAGAAGATACCAAATAAACATTGCTATCAATTATCTTCTTTATTTCATGGCTAAGATTTCTTGATTTAGTTTTTTCATGAACTTATGCATATCCACATGACTGATCTCTATATCTCTAATATCGTTGACATTAGAATTAACCGGGGTGATTGGAAAAACACCTTGGTATTTTTACTTCATTACCTTCAACTTCTTCAGAGAAAGATCAATCATCTAGAAGAGATTTTACCAAAAGAATGTCAATGAAGAGAGAGTCACAAGAGAAACTGCAACAAAATTCATGATCATGTAATTAGAGAAAATACTAGCAATTTAGGAAAACTACATGTTGATGATCATGACCATGGGGATGCACCTGAAAGGGCTAAAGTGTGAGTAGACTAAAAAACTAGAATAAAGTAGGCTCAAAAAAGTGAAAATTCAAAATTTCTTAGAGTTAGGAAATTTGAGAGAATATTTGCATGGGTAGCAAAATTAACTACCCTTGCATATGAGGAGTATGTTACTTTGGTAGTGAAAATTGTCGACCTTGCAGGTGAAAATTGTTTTCATGCATGAGTAGCTAAATCTGACACCATTACATGTCAATGATCACATTTGTCAAGAAGTGGCTAAATATGCTGAAATTTTAGGTAGGATAACTCTAGTTTATATTAGCGGCAAAAATGGCTACTTAGGCATGAGTAACGCGCATGCACAATGAAAAATGTTGTTATTGTAGGGAATGGTAGAGATGGGATTTTGCGTAAGGGTGGAAAAATTCACCACTCTTGTAGGAGGAAACTCACTTGTAAGTGGTAGAATTTGATTTTTTTAGGATTTTGCCTTGTAGACTTATCCAGAGAAGTGAGGGTGGCTATTTTCAAATGATGAGAAAACATTAGTCAAGTAGAAACTAGTTTTACATGCACTACAAAAACCTAGGATATGTATTAGGTTTTTGATGTTTTTAGTTGTTGAGGCTCACTAGGGAAAGAAACAAAAACTTAAAAAGAAAAACTAAAACTAATGGGAAAGAAAAATAAAAAAATTAAAACGTACCCAGCAATCTCAAAGTTGGCAGTTGGTGAATCTGGCAAATTCATAATCCCACTCAGTCACACGGTCAAATGATTTATAGGAGTAGACAACTTAAAATGATAAAAACAACAATTAAATGGTGATAAAAAGCCCCAAAATAATCCCTAACCACTCGATGTGTGTGGCCATAAATGCCATTTGAAAATTGAGATCATGCAAGGGTGGTGAAAATTGTTGACTTTACATGAGAAAAATAAAATATGCATTGGTGGTGAATTTCACCACATCTACATAAAGAAGATAATAACAATGCATTGGCAGTGAAAATCATTTCCTATGCATAAGAATGGGAAAGAAAGATGCAAGGCTAGTAATTTTCACCACTCATGCATAAAAACCAAAAAAACTTGCAAGGGTGGAAATTTTTGCCACCACTACACTGGAAAGATGAAAACATGCAAAAGTGACTAAAATAACTGCTAGTGCATAAAAAACCAAAAATTATCTAACACCTTGAAAACTATCAAAATCTGACATTCTGATCAGATCAAGATTGTAATGAGTTTCATGTTTTTTGAGAAATCATGATGATGGAATGTTGTGAAATTTTATAGGATATTAGTCAACTATGCTCAAGATCAAGAGAAACTTGTCTCAAATGACAAACTTAGAGTATTGATTATGAAATATACAAGTTTTGTAAGGGTTATCCATAAAAATAAGCATAGCTAATTTTGGAAATAATAGCTAGCTCCAGCTAGGGAGCTTCCATTGATTTAACTTTGAAAAGATCGAAGGGAGTAGAGTCCAGTCTCTAAGTGTCTTCATCCATGCCATTGGGAAATGGATTCAAGCTACCAAAAAAAAGACACAAAAAACTAAACAAAATAAAAATAAAAGCATAAGACTATACAAATGTATAAATGAACTTATCTGATACTTCAAGGATTGAAGTGTTTCAGATGTTGCCCACTATGAGGTAGTGAGAATGGTGTTTCATCTTGATATTCTAGTAAAATACTATTTTCACCATAGAATTGATGAATGGTGAATGGACCTCTCTAAAAGGAATCAAATTTTCCATGCATTCCTTTTAGTTCTCTTCTTTTGTCTCGTAACAAGACTTGATCTCCAATCTGAAACTCATGAATCCTTGCTTTCTTGTCGAAGATTTTTTTACATAATTTTGATGTTTAGTAATATGGTTCACTACCATAGTTCAATGTTCTTCTAATTCAGTTAGGTACATGATCCTCTTATCAATAGAATTTTTAAAAGTTTGATCTTTGACTGCCTTTGCCAACTTTAGTGCTGGTAGTTCCAAGGTAATTGGTATCTCCACATTTAGACCATACAAAATTTGAAATGGTGACATACCTATATCCCTCTTAGGTGTAATCTTGTCTACCCATAAAGCATCAAAAAATGATTTATGCCAAGTTCTCTAATTGTCATCTACCAATTTCCTGATAATAGTAACCAAATTCTTGTTGCTTGATTCTGCTTTACCATTTCCTTGTGGATAATAGCCTGAAGAGTGGGAGAGAATAATATTTTAATGGTAGCAAAACTTAGTAATCTCATGAGAAGAGAAACAAGCATTATGGTCTGTTATAATCTTGGTTGAAACTCCAAATTGGGAAATAATATTTTCCTTAACAAAATTACATACCACTTCTGAATTAGCATGCTTAACTAAAATGACTTCCACCTACTTGGTAAAATAGTCTATCATGGTGAGAACATAGTCATGTCCAACACTTGAGGAAGGGTTCATGGTGCCAATAAAGTTGATACTTCATTACTGAAAAGGTTCTTCAATCACCACTGGCTTGAGAGGTAATGCGGCCAACTTGGGTTTCCCAATAAACTGTTGACATAATTCACACCTACATACCCAATTGTACACATCTTGAAATAGTATAGGCGAATAGTATCTAGCTCATAGAATCTTGTGAGCTATTACCGGTGTGTAAAAATGTCCTCCATAAGATAAATTATGGAAAGACTCCAAAATTTTACTTTGTTGTGCTTTATCCATGTAATGAAAAAATACCCCATCAAGGCTCCTTTTTTACAAAACATTGTCCTATAGGACGTAGTTAGCAGATTTCAACTTAACATTTCTTTTTTTATAAGACAGATGGTTAGGACACTCACCATAAGTAAAAAAATGAGTGATATTGGAATACCACTCATTATTAGTAGTGATAAAAAGAACTGTTGGCACGTCCTTAGCTTCTACTTCTTCATGTTCTATTTTTTTAGGTACGTTATCAACAATCAATTGACAAAGACCTCTTCCCCACACAAGAGCCACTAAATTTATTATGACATGTTTTCTCCTTGTATTGAAATATTTGCACTTGTGTAGAAATTATGATAGGAAAGTGGAGAGGGGGTTGAGTTAAACTACCAATGCTTACATCAGTACTTTACAGTGTGGTCTCCATAATGTATATTTAGTGTTTGTCATTTAGGTTTCATTTTTAGGGTTTTAGGTTAAGGGTATAGGGTTTAAGGTTTATAATTTAGTGTTTATAGTAGATTGTTTAGGTTCTAGCATTTAGGTTTTAAGGTTTAGGTTTTATCTAGTTTTAGGATTTAGGGTTTATGGATGTAGGTTTGATATCAAGATCAAACTCTTGAATTTTAGAAATCTAGTTTCCCCTTTTAGTACCAAACTCCTGTTGAGTTAAAATAGACTTTACTGTTGTATCAGACACCAGAACAATAGTATGTGAATTTAGGATATAGAATCAAAAATATTTTACCACCTTAACCAAGGCATAAGCATGCTTCTCCATGTTTGAATATTTCAATTCATTAACTTTGAGAGAACAACTCATAAATGATATGAGATATTCCACACCTTCTTCATTTTGTTGAAGCAAAATGGCTGAAAGTGTATGTTTAGAAGCATAGCTATATACTATAAAATCTTTAGTATAATATGGGGAAACTAGGAGTGGAGCATGAGTGATAGCCTTCTTGATATCTTTGAATGTCACTTTGCCTTCTGTAGTCCAACAGAAAGTAGCCTTACCCTTCATCATGTCAATAATGTGGCAAGTTTTCTCTATAAATACAGGAATGAATCTTCATAGAAGGTTCATCTTTCCAAAGGAGTAAATTGCAGTCTTACTAGTAGGTAGAGTAAGATTTTGAATATATTTAACTCTTTTTGAGTCAATTTTTGTACCTTCTTAGGATACAATGTGACTGAGAAGTCTACCTTTTGTAACTCCAAAAATTGACTTCTTAGGATTGAGAGAAATACCATTTTGCTAACAGCGTTCTAGTACTTGTTATAAATGATGCACATGATCAAGACGATGCTTAGATAAAATAGTTAAGTCATCAAGATACACCACAATAAACTTCCCTATTTCATCTCTAAAGTCAAGGTCCATTGCTCTCTAGAATGTGGTGCCAGCATTAATCTAACCAAAAGGCATTTTGTGATATGCAAATGTGCACTAAGGTATAATCAAGTGGTTTTTTCAAGTATAATCAAGTGGTTTTATATTGATCTATTTCATTAACTTCCACTTGATTATACTCAAAAAAACCATCTAACATTGATAATATTTTTGATCCTGTCACTATTTACAATACTTGATCCATGATGGATAGGGGGTAGTTATCCTTTAGAGAAGATTGGTTGATATTTCTAAAATCAACATAGATATTAATTTCTCCATTATATTTCCTTATAGGAACTATGTTCATGATCCAAGTGGAATGACGGATTAGAAAAATTATTCTTGCATTCAACATCTTCTAGATCTCATAAAGGATAGTACCTGATATTTTGAGGTTATATTGCCTTTGTTTTTGCTTGTGAGGCAGTGACCCAGTTTTAAGAAGAATTTCATGTTGAATTTATATAGACTTGAAAGATTTCAAAGCATCATAGGAATATGCTAAAACATCAATATAATGATGAAGAAGAGTAATGAATTTAGACTTTTCATGAGTAAAATTTCCCAATGTTGACCATTTTAAGATCTGCTTCTGAACTCAAATTCACTTGATCAAACTCCATAGTAGAACTTGAATTTATTTGTTGTTGTTGTTTGATATATTTTTCATGCCTATCAAATAAATTTTAAAGAGAAACCAAACCTTTTGGAATTTCATTATCTTTTAGTTAAAGAAACTCTTCACCAGTTTGTGAGTCTATTTTGGGAACTGATTCCTGTGGTAGATATTCACTACCTTTAAAATAGAGCTCTTCAAAGCTATCCATTTTTTTTTAAAAAGATATAATTTGATTATCACTATTAAACACCTACCAATGGTCTACATTATCAGGTACACTTGGTCAAAGGACCAACTCAATAGTGTACTTATTTTCTTTGAAATCTTTATGAGGGACCATGAGAGTTATGAAGACAACTAATGAATCTACATGATCATTAAACTCTCTTGGCACCATAGAAATATTGAAAGCATAAAAAATTTCAATACAATCCCATACAATATTGTGATAATGTCACAATATTTCATTTCTTGTTTGATACATATTCTTTACTTGACAAACCACCAATTCAGCATCTCCTCGAGCATGAAGAATCTTAACACCTCTAACACGAGCAACTTTCAATCCAAGTAACAATGATTCATATTCAATGGTGTTGTTGGTATTGTTGAAATTTAACTTATATGAGTAAGGAAAAATATCTCCTTGTGGAGATATCAAAATAATTCTATCTCCAAAACTGGTAGAGAAGAAACTACCATCAAACTCTAAAATCCAAACCTCATTATAACTTGATCTTCTTAAAGATTCCTCTTTATCAATGAGGAAAAATTCCATTTTACCTAAACTTTTCTCTAAGACTTCTTCTAATTTTCTATCTAAATTATTTGATTTTTCACCTAATGAACTTTCATCTGATGAATTAAAAACATCTTTAGTGGATAGAAAATAATTACCCATTCCCAAGGATTCAAACAAAATTTGAGCTTCAAGATTTGATGTTTGGCTAACAATATATTTTAACTCTTTCTCAGGAAGTAGCTTTTACATGACACCTTTAATAGGTATCCTTGCTTCAGATAGATCCATGTTCAACTCTCCACCTACATCTTTGCAAAAATTACATTTGAGTAGAATGCCATAAGAAGCTGGAATATCAGCCACTAAGATTGTCATCTTAATTCTCTTATCTGAAAAAGCTGTAAATGCAAATTGGGCATCTTTGATTTGACCTAAAAGTGGTACTTACTTGTTTTCCATAGAGAAACATCTCCCAAAAGTCTTTGTTAAGGTAAGGCTAAGATAATCTGCTACCTTGGTCAGTATAATATTATCAGAGGCTCCAAATTCCATTACACAATTGCTCAACTTATGACCATTTATCAATAGAGAAACATAGAAAGGTTATATTTTTACAGAAGTAGCAAGAAGAGTAGTGAAAAGATTATTTTATGTGGATTTTTTTTGGGGGGATCTTGGGTCACTTTTAGAAAATCTTATCTTATTGGGATGGTTTTGTTTTTGATGTATTCAACTAACCTATCAAATTATTTAGGACTAGCTTGTAAGTACTCAACTTCAAACATTTTGATCTTGGTCTTCCTAGCATGATCAATTATGTCAAATAACTGGAATAAACTAGAAATGGAGGAAAGAAGTCCATCATTCTAATTTTTATTTGATATGGTACTAGTATGAGGAATAGAAGTAGAAGATACATGACTGTTTGAGGTACTTACCTACTTATTGACCACTGAGTCCTTTGATTGAAAAGGTAGTGAAGTTCCTCATTTAACAATTGAGATCATTGGCTGAGGTTTTTCTCCTACTTTTCCTTTATCAACTTGTTGAAGAGACCAATTTTGGGACCTAGTAAAAATAAAATATGATCCATCATACACCTCTTCTTTTTTAGCTTCATCTTGGTAATTCATAAAACCAATCATGAAGTCATCAACTAATTATTTTTTTGATTCTACAAAGAGATTAGCATCATTTTCTTGGTCCAACTCAAGTTGGAATTAATGATCAAGTTCAGCTTCATAATAACCAACTACTGAGTTGATCGATGCTGCTTCAATGGCAAGCTTCTCTTGTGTGGGAGGAAGACGATTAGGTTGCCCTTGATTTTTGGTAGCATTGCCTTGATATGAATGGTTGGGAAATGTCTTCTTTGATATATCTCGATAAGAGTAAGGAGTAGGCATACATTGGGCCACTTGACTTTTCAGAGCTAGCAATTCATTTTCTAACTTTTGCACCATAGGATTAGTAGTGCTTGTAGAAAAAAATTTAGCAAAAGAGGAAAATCTATTTTTGTTAGAATATTTTCTTATCTTACCTATAAGGATAAGATCATCTTCAACTTTAGTAGTTAAACTCTGAGTTTTATAAAGATTGATAGGTCCAGCCCACCTTAATAGAAAACTCACTTCAAGAAGCTAAGAATTGATTAAGAAACACTTAAGATTTTTTGATATTGGCTGAGCAATTACAGGAATCTTATTTGTCAATTTATTGAATTTAGCGATGAAATATCTCATAGGATCATGAGGCTCTTTTTTCATTTGCATAAGCTAAGCTAATAAGGCATGTGCATCTTTTATAGGTTTGAACCTAGCCTCAAACTTAGTCTTAAGAGTGTTCCAATCAGTTATAGTCTAAGCTTAAAGATGTTAAAACCAATCTATGGTAGCACCTTGCAGTGTTTCTACAAAAATTCTTACTACTATATCCTCATATTCAACACCTATCACACCATAGGCTATATAAAATGCTACAATATGCTCATCAGAGTGAATTTTTCCATAACCATAGAACTTAGAAAAATTGTTTCTTGAACTACGAGGTAGCTCATATAAAGGTGGGGTCAGATTTAGAGGGCCAAAAGTATTACCCCAAGGGCCTTGGCCTTCCATGATATGAAGATTAAAAGGAGGGATACCAAACCTTTGTAGAGTATGAATAGATAAAACATTGCTAGCACTAGGATTAGGAGGTTTACTTGGTATTGAAGATTTGACGTTGGTAGGAGGAAAACTCTTGGTTTGCTGAAGGTGAGATCGTAGAGACAAGAGATCAAAATTATGTTGTTATATCAATTTAAATATAAGATCAATAATACCTCAAGCTTTTTGACTTCATGTATACCATGAATCTACTAGAGTGTAAAATGGAAAAGAACTAGAAATGAATTCTCCATCAGAGTCACCAAAAAATTATTGGGTGAATATTTTGTCATCAGCTAACTGAAGGTAAAATGGGTATATCAACCATAGCATAATGAGATAAATCTCTCCTCTTAGCAAGGGTAGGTTCCCTATAAACTATTATAAACTAATATAAACTAAATATTAACTCAAGGGTGAGATCATACCATCCATTTCTCTTTTTTCAAAAATGATGTTTACAAAGTAAAGAAAAAACTTCATTGATATTGACTGAATTCACAAGAAACTCATGAGAGTACAAAGCCTATCGTTGCTTCTCTTACTGATTTATAACCTATATCATAGTAGAATGAGGTGCAGCCCAATGTCTTCATTGAAAACTAAAAAAAAGTATAGGATCATAACAGATAAAAGTAGTTCAAAGCCTTTTCAATATACTTTGTACTAAAACACAGAAAACACAAAATAAAGACAATTATAGTAGTATAAAGTCTCCATAATCAACTTTAGAACATCTTCAATCACTCACTCTACTTATTTAATCAAATAAATAAGATTGTATTAAGAAAAAGACATAATAACTATTTCCTACACAAAACAAGTTATTCCAATACAAAGTTTGAAAATTCACTTTCTTTCTCATTCATTTAAGAAAATATGATTTACAATATAAGCTCAAAGTCTCAAAATCATTTCAATTTGAGCAGAGTTTTACTTCCAATAACTAAAATATATATTTACAATAGAGGCCCTCTTTATTTATAGGGTGAGGCCTTGAGGATTTTGAAAAGACTTAATTACTTTAACCAAGTCAAAGATAAGAGTCATTTTTACTTAGGACTCTTATATTTTTACATGTAATTACATATGACAAAAGTACATGTAGAAAATGTCCAAAGTGGTTACAAAATTGCTTTTAAAAAATGAAAATTAAACTAAGAAAGAATAGTTTCAATTTGTATCCTCATTTTTCTTCATGTGAGCATCATACATGGTGATAGCTACTTGCATCTTTATACTATATGGAGTAACAGTGTTCTTGAAAATTATCTTAGCTATGACTATGGCATCTCTCAATGTTGTAACTAATTTTGCATGACTAGCTAATTTAGGTTTAAGATTATCCAGAGCTAACTGATTATCCAAATATTGTCCACAGAGGTTACTAAAAATGCCTTATCTTCAAATTCTTTCTGGAACATACCTTCAAATTCTTGAATCATTTTTTTTACTGAAAGGAATTGGTTGTCTTGTAATATAAGTTTGCAATGCAACTCCTCCAATTTATGCAAAGGACTGTTATCATTTTGTTCATTGAGTTCCCTTGAATATTTGAGGTCACTGATCAAATTTTTAAGCACCCAACTCCTATATATCAATGCTTCTTTAGTTTCAATGTAAGAGTCTCTATTAGCAATGACACTAATTGATATCAGAGTACTTATATTTAGTTTCCTCATATCTATCCATTTGTCAAGATACTACACTATGCTTTCAATATCCCAAGAGATAACATTGATGAGATCATCAATTTTCGCTGTTATTTTTCTCATTTTATCTATTTTCTCAAACAACTCTGTGAGCAAGGAAACTCCTTGTGCATGCATCTTATCCAAGTATTCTTCAAGTACTTTTCCTTTGAGATAGGTTTTTTTCACTTTTTGAATCATGAGGTCTTTTATGGAAATGGCTTTAAGAGTTACTATTTCTAGAGTGAAAGTAATTCTCCTTACCACTGTAGTCAATTATTCCACCATTTATTTATAATTATCCTTCATCTCTTTCTCTCTGTCAAATTTATGAATCAAGATGTCCATGGCTGACTGCATATCACTCTTGGCACTCTCATGAGTTATCTTACCTAATTCAACTCTAGAGATAGAGTAGCCACTTCCATCAAAATTTTTAGTGGTTTCATCTTATGGAGGTCTTGAAATTTCTAGAAATTTGTGTCCCTTATCCCCAATCATCTTTGAAGGAATCTTTGGCTTTTTGGGAGCTTTGGCTTTTACTGGCACCATTTTATTGAAATCAAAGTCATCTGGAGAGATGGATTATTTTTTTTATTTTAGGCATATAAGCTGACAACCAAGGTGGGAGTGCAGAAATACTTACATTAAGATTAATCTCCATTGTTGGTGTTACTAGAGTTACACTTGCACCGATAGTGGAAACAATAGGTGGAGTATCAGTAAAAATTGAACCTTTTGCTGAGTGATCAAAAGTAGAACTATCTTCAATATCAAAAGATGGAGATGACAAACTAGGAATTGATTCTAAAGAGTGAAGAATATCTTCAAAAGTGACTTGAGGATTGTCAAAAATAATTTTGGAAGGAAAAGGTGGTCCAGAAGAGGGAACACTAATCAGAGAAATAGGTGAAGGAGCTACAACAGGTGTGCTAGGTGGGATAGATTCATGTTTCTTCACATTCTCTTACAGAGACAAAGTTTCCTTCTCTTGTTGATCTATGGGTCTATCATTAGTCTCCATTTGTTCCATCATTGGTTCTTCAGTGCTTTGTTTCTCAACTTCCATATCTACTATTTATGGCTCTTTTTCCATAACTTTCAACTTCTTCATCACAAATATGATCTTAGGCTTATGTGGCCTGGAAGAAGAAGGAATATCACTTTTACTCTTTGTCATATTTTATGCTCTTCTTCTTGTTTCCTCTTGAAATTTAGCTTCTAAACTTGTGATGGATTCTTTCAAAGTGATTCCTTTATTTGCTAACCAATTATTAGTGTTTACCAATATTGGTTCAAGTATTTTCCTTAAGTCACCTCCTTTTGTGACCATTGGACTGGGGGAAGAGGGGCATTGGAAACTTGTTCATCATTGTATCTATCATTAATCAAATTTCCATCATCCACTAAATTTTTAAGGATATCAACAAGTCCTATGTATTCTATCTACTCAAGAGATAACCTACTATAGTCCATTTTCCTGACATCTTCCACTGTCATCAAATCTACCCAAACATCTTCAATCATAATTTCACGAAATTGGGTTTTCCTCCTGATTATGGCCTTTACGCCCCTATAATCAAAATTTGGTCTTCTTTTGAACTGCTTCATGGTTACAAGCTACATTTTAATTTCTATAACTCTAGCTTTCCTAGTGGTTAACACTGAATACATGTCAATTTCAATTGAGAACCTGAAACTGAGCTTCTTGAGTTCCATCTATTTATTATGTATGATAATTATTTATCTGTATAGCTCCATCAAGACCAATTTGTTTGAAGGGAATATTGAAAGCATATAAGGATGACCTTGGAAAAATCCAACCCATAGGTATGCAAAAGAAGGAAATTGCAAAAACATACATCCAAAATCATTTACAACTATCTAGGCTTCATTTGACACTCTTTTATGCTCTAATTGAGGATAAAAAAGGCATAAAAATACTGCAAAGAAAGCATCATTTACTCTTCTAAAATGATGAATAGAACTCTTTAATGTCAATTGAGAGTAATATTTATACATTGGGGTTACTCTCCTATCTCCTTCTGATGTCAAACCTGGAAATATTCTCATCAAAGATGCAATATAGACCAGGTGAAAAGTCATATAGAATTTGAAGGTAGTGGATACCTTCATCAATTACTCGTGAAAAGTGTTGTTGATTTATTCTCCCCAGAAGATGTCTTCTTTTACTTAGAGAATTATCTTGATGAAGAGATACATCCATTCATGAAACTATGAGGAAGAAGGTCCTACTGAGAAGAGTGATTAGATCATCGACTTCTTCTATAAAGTCACTTCTTGGAAAGCTACGTGGCCATCTTGACAAATTTGCCCTTCGAGTCTTGAGCCATTTATTATTGATTACCTTCTTCACTTTTTTAGGATCTTTATCATATTCTCTTTATGATTTGACAAAATCAAGATTTATTACTTCAGTAGCAGGAGGACACATGAATACTTTATTGATGAACTCAGGATCTAATATAATTACTACATTACTACTAGTGTCTAACACAACCCTGGTATCTTTATTATAGAATTGAACACACTAGAGAATAAATTCTATGTTTTGAGCCATTATAGGAAAAGTAGATACCAAATGAATATTTCTATCAATTATATTCTTCATTTCATGGCTAGGATTTCTTGATTTAGTTTTTTCCATGAACTTGGCCATATCCACATGACCGATCTCTGTATCTCTAATGTCATCAAAATTAGAAGTAACTGAGGTGATTGAAAAAACACCTTGGTATTTGTACTTCAATGCCTATAACTTCTTCAAAGAAATCTTAGTCATCTGGAAGAAATTTTATCAAAAGGATGTCGATGAAGAGAGAGACACAAGAGAAACTGCAACAAAAGTCATGATCATGCAATCAGGAGAAATACTAACAATTTGGGAGAACTACATGTTGATGATCATGACCATGGGGATGCACTTAAAAGGGTTAAAGTGTGAGCTAACTAAAAAATTAGAAGAAAGTGGGCTCAGAAAAGTGAAAATTCAAAATTTCTTAGAGTTAGGAAATTTGAGAGAATATTTGCATGGGTGGTAAAATTTGTTACCCTTGCATATGGGGGGTATGTTACTTCAGTGGAAAAAATCATCGACCTTGTAGGTGAAAACTATTTTCATGTAGTAGTGGCTAAATCTAACACCATTACATGTTAATGATCATGCTTGTATAGAAGCAGCTAAATATACTGATGTTTCAGGTAGGAGAACTCTAGTTTGTATTAGCAGTAAAAATCACCGCTTAGGCATGAGTAATGTGCATGCATGGAAAAAAATGCCACTACTGTAGCGAATGGTAGAGATGGGATTTTGCGTAAGGGTAGAAAAATTCACCACTGTTATAGGAGAAAACTCACTTGTAAGTGGTATAATTTTATTTTTTTAGGCTTTTTCCTTATAGACTTACCCAGAGAAGTGAGGGCAACTATTTTCAAATGATGAGATAATATAGGTCGGGTAGAAATCGGTTTTACATGCACTATGAAAACCTAGGGTATGTACTAAGGTTTTGACATTTTTAACCATCAAGGCTCACTAGGGAAAGAAATAAAAACTTAAAAATAAAAACTAAAACTAACAAGAAAGAAAGATAAAAAATGAAAAAAAATAAAAAACTAAAACTAAAACTTACCTGGCAATCTCAAAGTTGGCAGTTGGAAAATCTAGCAAATTTATAATCCCACTCATTCACGTGGTTGAATGATTTCTAGGAGGAGGAGCAGACAACTTAAAATGATAAAAACAAAAAACAAATAGTAATAAAAATCCCCAAAACAAGCTCCAACCACTTGACACGTGTAGCTATAAATGCCACACAAAAATTGAGATCATGCAAGGGTGGAAAAAATTGCTGACCTTGCACGAGAAAAAGAAAATATGCATTGGCAGTGAATTTTGATACCTCTGCATAAGGAAGATAAGAACAATGCATTGGTGGCAAAAATCACCACCTGTGCATGAGGATGGGAAATAAAGATGCAAGGGTGGTGATTTTCACCGCTTATGCATGAAGGGGGAAGAAAATGCAAGGGTGGCAAAAATTGCCGCTCATGTATAAAAACTAAAAAAAATTACAAGGGTGTCAATTTTTGCCACCATTGCACTGGAAGGATGAAAACATGCAAAAGTAGATAAAATAACCGCTAATGCATAGAAAACTAAAAATTGTCTAACATCTTGAAAACTGTCAAAATCTAACATTCTGATCAGATTAAGACTGCAATGAGTTTCACATTTTTTGAGAAATCGTGATGAGGGAGTGTTGCAAACTTTTCCAGGATGTGAGTCAACTGTGCTTAAGATCAAGAGAAAATTTTCTCAAATGATGAACTTATAGTATTGATTATGAAATGGACAAGTTTTGTAAGGGTTGTCCACAAAAACAAGCATAGATAATTTTGAGAACAACATTATGTGCCCATATTTGGCCAATAATAAATCTTGTCCAATAATGCCAACATTTTGTCACTATAAAAATATCATGGCATTCCTCCCTTGTGATTCTCCTTGATTATATTTTCATGCATCAACCTAATTGGTATACATAATTGTGTTCCTTTAAAAATCATTCCACCCTAAACTTGTCAAATAATCTAGCCATGGTATCTTATCCATGTTGGTTTGGTATGTGCATGCTCTTCATACATCATGAAAATATTCATCTTATAGGTATAAACCTTTCATTGAGTTAAACCCTAACACTTTTACCCTCATCTCTTTCATCACTATCACTCTCATTCTTAGTGCATCTTCATCCTTGTTTGATTTTCTTATCCTATGCTTGATCACGATTATATAGCTCTGTAGATACTCTACCCACTTCATGTGTCTCTGGTTTAGCTTCCATTTACTTTTGATAAATTGTTGAACTTGGTGGTTTGTGTATAATACATAGTATTACGACAAAAAATAATGCCTCTAATTTTTTAGTACTTGTATAATTGTATAAAAAATTTGGTCATAGACTAAATATATATGAGTTGTGTCATTTAGCTTCTTGATAAATTAATCTATATGTGTACCCTTTTTACTCAATACTGCACCATTAGGTTCTCTAATTTTTTCACAATCCACTTTGAATACCTTATTGAAATATAAAAATTCCAATATTGGTCACTATAATACTCTACTTCCTTCATCCAAGTGAATTCCTTGAGATCCCCTTGCATCATTTTTGTGATCATTACACACGTCCCACTGAATTTTTTGATGAGATTTATATATAAGCTTATGAGACCATGGAAACTTTGTGCTTAATATTCACTTATCAGTGATGACTAATCCAATATTGTATGCACTTTATTAAGGTCCATTTTTAACCCTTCTCTATATATTATGAAACTTAAGTACACCAACTCTTCCTTCACAAAGCTACACTTCTTCACATTGATCAATAAGTTCTCTTCACATAATATTTGAAATAATTCCACGTAATCACTAGATACTCTTATCTTATTTTATTGAATATTAGGATGTCATCTAGGTACATAATGACATAATTACCCAAGAATGGTTTCAACACTTCATTCATTAGTCTCAGGAATGTCCTTAGAGCATTAGTTAATCCAAACAACATAACTAATCATTTATATAGTCCTTCATTTGTCTTGAATTTGGTCTTCCCTTCATTTCCTTAGCATATCTTGATTTGGTGATGTTTGTTCTTTATAAATATCTTTCTAAAATATCTCACACCACTCAAATAATCCATCATGTCATCCATGTGTCATAATGGAAACCTATACTTGATCATAATATTGTTAATGGATATTGATTTTATGCACATGACCCATTCTATGCTTTTATTAGGTGCTAATAATATAGCTACTATGCATGGGCTCAAAATTTCATTTATCAACCCTTTTTTCAATAACTCATGTAATTACCTTTGTACTTCCTCATTTTCCATTGGCATCATCCTACTCATGCATTTTTTTGTAAAAATCACTCCTAGAACTCAAACCATGTGATGAATAATGTTCCTTATCAGTGTTAGTCTCTCTAGTAAATCATTAGACATAATTTCAATAAACCCATCTATCAAGTCCTTCATTTCACATGGAATTTTGTCCTCTTTTCTCATGTCTGCATCTACACCAACTTCTTATGCCAATTTTGGTATGAGTTTGCAATGTGTCTTCTCCTACCCTACCTCTCTTAAGAACTCTTTGCATAACACCATTAATACTCTTGCACAAACACTATTGTGCCCTATTTATTCATCCTCCTTTAAGTGACTTATAGTGTATTTTCTCCCATCCTTATCTAAGTAATAAGTATTCACTTGACCAACATGTAATTATTTGTGATATAATTTCCAAGACCTTCTCAAAAGTGCATGGCATGCATCCATCAACATCACATTACACCATACCTCATTTGGGTGTGTGCCTATATATAATTTCACCAAACATCACTCATTAACCAACACCAATTGACTCTTCTACAACCAAAATATTATGTAAGGGTTTGGGTGTGCCACTCTATTCAAGCCAAATTTCTTAATCATTTAAATCAAGACCAAGTTATGTGCGCTACCAATATATATTATCATTCAACAACATTTACATCCTCACTTACATATGGTCCAAAAAATACTTTTCCTTTGTGTCAGCTTCTTATCTTCCCATGATGGTTTCAACAAAAACCTCTTCATCAATGCTTCCCCATGCTCAGGTTCTTGTGAATGCTCAACCAATCTAATAGACTCATATTTTCCAAGCATGATATCAAAAACATCATATGTATTTTTGATTCCTTCTTTTTGTATCTATAATAATTTAAAAGGCTTGATTCCCTAGTTGTCCACATCTGAAACATGTCCCTAGGAATCCTCTTATCCTTCCTCGACTAAACTTTCCTCATCCTTGAGATTGATAAGATCAACTTTTTCCAATGGATTCTCTTGATCAAACTTGTGTGCCCCACTTTGGTCTTGAGAGTGTGTGTTTACTTAGGTTATAAATTTTTGGCCTTGTATCTATAGTTTCCTTTCTATACTTCATTTTCCTCCTTTTATGAATCTTTCATTTCCTTGTGTGTTGCTTATTTTTTTATGTGCCAACTTATGTTATACCCTGAGTACAAATTGGTGGGCTTATTTGAGAGTTTGGATCCAGGAAAAAATTAATTCTTATTATATTCCAAAGCATAATCCATTTAGTTATCATGTGACCTTATCCTTATTCACCTCACTTTAACCTAATATGATGGTGATATTATAGAACTATTTGATGTACTATTTACCTGATGACCTTTTTCTTGAGATTTTGAATCCTCTTAAATAAATCCATTTGATAATGTCTAGGAAATAAATTACCTTTCAATTGAGTAGCCATCCTATCTCATTTGGTAATTTTATCTTTCCCTTTTTTACATTGTTTGATTTGAACTTGTTTCCACCATATAGGTGTATGCCCTTTAAACTTTGTCTATGTCATCTTGATGTGTTTTGGGTCATTAATGTTTTTATGCTTAAATTACACTTCCATGTATATGATCCAATCAACAAGTTCCTTAAAATTAAGACTTTTAAAAAAACATGGTAAGTCAATTTTATGCCCTTGCTAGTCCATAAGATAGCTCTTAAGAGCCTATCCTCACCATCATCAATTTTCTCCTCAACACCTCCTCTACCTTCAACACCATCTACTCCTTCGATGCATTTACCTTCTCATTCATCATCCCTTTCATCATTTCTCAAGATGAATCCTCTCTATCAATCCTCTTTAACAACATATAGGCATGTTTTCATAACATGTGGTACATCTAGGATTACATCTAACCTTTTTGTTATGCCCAAAACTACCACAATTCTACTAGTTTCTCTCCTTAGTGGCATCCTCACCTCTAAATTCATGCTCTACTTTTATAATTATTATGCTCACAATATTACATAGGAAACCTTTCTCCTCACTTAAAAACATTTAAAACTTGATCTGATACCAATTGATGTAGCCACATTTAGGGTTCCTATTAAAGGGATGCCTTCAACCACATAGAGAGTGATTATGTTACCCTTTTATCTAACACACAAACTCACACACAATGACAAAAAGAGATTAAATTATTATTGCAAGACAAAATACATATGATGTCTCACTCAACATGAGCTAAAATCTATGTTGTGATCAAGTTGTTATTGGAAAATATTGATATTACAACAATTTATCCCTTAGGCTTCCTCACAAGGAAATCATTGAGGCCCTTAATCTACTTATAATTACCTTAGTCTAAAAAATTTGGTAGAGTTCATCTAAGGCTTTCTTCCTTATTTTGTCCCCTTTGAAATGAACCTTGATTCCTTAATTTGTAGGCCTTAAAATATATCTAAGACTATTTTCCTCCAATTTGAAAACCACTAGATCAATAATAGATAATAGATTGTTTAGATGGTTAGATCAAGGTTAGATATAGTGTGGATCCATATACAATCAGGCTGCAAAAATCTCAACTAACTTATTCAATATAAATTTGCTTACCTTGATTTTCAATTTTCCACCTTTCATACTAATGTGTCTTAGTTCAAATTTGGCAATCATGTAGACCTATTAAAAGTTACATGGAATCTAGGTTGACCCTATTAAATTCTTAATAAATTGAACCTTGTTAAGTTTTACATTCTTGTCCACACATTATGTACCCAAAAGGTTTCCTACACTACACTAAGAAAATGATCTTAGTGTGATCAAGTGGAAGGCATGTGCATGACTCTTCTATCAAGATCTCAAGCATGTCATTGTTGATTATTACTAATTTTCTTAGCACATTTTTTAACTCTGATGCTCAAATCAATGTAAACTTTGTTTATGCCTAGGATAATCATACATCAACCTAGCTCCAATGCAATGCTAGTGTGATGAGTACCTAAACAATTAATGAATATACTCTGTATAGTTGAGTGGGAAATGCATACCTCCACCTTTTTACATCTCATCACATCTAATCATTTCAAAAATATTTGAATATATATATGAGGTGGCCTATACACCCCACTTTAAAGCATGTTATTGATGCACTAAGATGAAAAATACCCTTAAGTAAATTTAGGAGATCACTGCGTGGATAGTTAATTTAACAATATCTAAATCTAATGTTTGACACTTATAAAGTACAAATAATAAAGGTTATTCTAAAACTATATCATGGATAAAAATTTCTATCCATTCACAAAACAATAGTAGTTTATTACTACTTATTCAATTAATTTTTATTATAAGTAATTTAGATGGGACCTCATCATTTTTTGAGTGCCTTCTACATTAAAAAAAAAAGCAAACGGAAAATGAGGAGGGACTCTTTGGTTTCCTCTCTCCTTCTCATGAAACTATAGATTTAGGGTTTACCCCACATGAGCATGTCTCTTGGGGTGATATAATCCAAGGGAGAGGAGTTGGGATTCTATTTCACCTATAGTGTTTCACTTAATATTTTGCAAGTTTTGGTTCCCTATGTTTTGAATTTTTTCACTTGATCCTTATGCTTTTAGGTGTGGAATTTTTTTTCATCCTCTATCATTGAGAATTTTTGGTGGATCTATCTTTTTATTTGGGTGGTGGTAATGAATTTTTTATAACCCAACTTCAGTTGTGTTTGGTGATAGTGGATCTTAGCTCTTGTTGTGTCTATGTAGTGTGTATTGTGGGTTAGGTTTAGTGTTGGTTGTACTGAGGATAAGGATTCATGACTTCAATTCCATGTTGGATATTATACATAGATCTCTTTCCCTAATTTTCTTATAAGGGTTTGAGGAGGATTTATTCTTTTATTTTTTGCAATTATTTCACTATGTGAGGGTATAATGTATTTTCACTTGCCTCGCTCTTCCCTACTAGGAAGAGTGTTTAGAGGGATGTTTATGTCTCTTTGGCTTGATTATCTTTCCTTGACTAATAATTTTTTATTCTACATGGAAGCCTGTGATACCATGATAAATGTTATTTCATTTATAATTATTTTATCTTATTATGAATTTAGTGGTCTAAACTATATAGAACTTGAGACTAATTCAAATTATATAATCTATGTCTAAATTAAGTAAATATGAATGTAGCTATTAAAATTTAATATACTTATTTTAATTTGTATTTGTATAAAGTGAAAATAAAATAGGGTAATTATCTTATTTTAGTTTAGTTCTAGTCTATGACAATGTACAATCATCAATATTGGTCTGAAATAAATCAATAGTCACTCAAATCTAGAAACTGGCTATCAAAACCTTCTGAGACAAATCCAATGATGCCTAAACACTTTTGGTAACTAGAATATTATTCCCTTTGACACATCTATTCCTATGACAAGTCCCATATTTTACCATCTCATATAGTTACTCCTATATGTAGATAGGTATTCTGTGTAATTTTAGAGGCTTGAGATGTGTGAAGGTTTAAATTCATCTTTATTCACATCGAGTTCACCGATATTTTTATTATTATTTTGGATTTAGTGATATAAAAAATATAAAACTTAAGACTATATTTGATTGTATAAATTATGTCAAAATTAAGCAAATTTGAATATAACTAGTAGATTATGATATATTTATTGCACTTGTTATTGATAGATATGAAAAATAGGATAGGTTAATTATATTTTTTAATTTTTTCTAGTCTAAGATAGTGTATAGTCATTTTTAGTGGTTTGGAATGGATTTTTTGTTGCTTAGATTTGGAAACTAACATTCAGAACTTGTTGGGATGAATATAGATATCCATGGAAATCTGTGGTAGTCAAAATCATTTTTTCTATACCAGAGCTATCCCTATAATAAATTTATACTATTCAATATTTGATCATTGCACTTGTATATAGATATGTATTATGTTCAATTTTAAAGGCTTGATTTGTGCATAGATTCAGACTCATCTTCCTTCATCGTAATACCCTAACTCTAGTTTCAAATTTTTCTTTGCATGTAAAAAGGGGTTAGAAATGATGGGTTGATTTGACCTCAACCACCCTTGGTTGAATGGTTCATCACTTTTTATCTTCCAATAATCTAAAGAGGTATAAAATCACATGTAGCTCTCCTACATAACTATGTGTGTGCTCAATCAATGAAAAACCAGAATGCAGTGCAATCTTGTGTTGATTTTAATACTTGAGAACCTATGATTTTGACATTACAATAGTATTTAGACTTGTATTGGAGGTTTTATTTTTAGATTTTTTAAATTTATATGATATAGTACAATGCCTCAAGGACATGTAGATTATTCCTCAATGTTTTAATTTAAAGATAGATGTTTTCTAGATAATTTTTAGCTAGGATTTGCATAGGATTAATGTGTATATATAGTTGACTCTTTGGGTAAAATCCTTCCAAATTGACATGAAAAACATGTGGACCAATCTAAAGGAAGGGTTTTATTTTGCAAATATAGTCATTATAGATAACATAGATAGGTCTGGCCAAGGTAGGTGACTAAGGTAACTAAATCCATCTAATGATGGCCAGAGGCATATAGGCTATATGAAACAATGATATGAGATTAGATGATATTATAATTAATATTATTATTTTTTCAGGTAGAGAATATAGAAATCTTGTATTTTTATGATAATGAATTGAGAAGGTTAGGCATATAAGTGAATGGATAGGAGAGATTGTAGCAAGTTGTACTTGTGTATGCACAAGTCATGTACATTAAATCTTTGTCAAAATTGACATTGTAAGCTGCCTAATACCAAATTTGAGAGTCTATACTTTTCCAATTTTTATTTTAGTATTGAAAGTGATAAAATAAAATGATAGAGTGAGAAATTTGGTACATAAATATAATTGTAGTGGGTATGCATAAGTATGTGATGATAATTCAGCTTACTCCATACAAAACCTAAAATTAAACATGTATAAATTGATGTCCACTAATGATATAAAATTTAAACTAATTGTTAAAAAAATTGAATTTGAAAAAATAAGGAATACATACACATATAGGTATGCAAACCAAAAAACCCTCTAGACTCATTGGAGAATGCAATGATTATTCCCTAAGGATATTAAAGTGTTAAAACCATGGGTTATTCTTAGTAGGCCAAAACCCTCATTAGAGATGGAGAAAAACTTAGATGTTTCATCATGTAGAACCTCAGCCACATTATTCTCTATAATTGTTTTGAGAATGGAATTCAAATGAGTTCCAATGTAAATTTGACTAAATTTGAATAAGTGTAAGTATTTGAGTAATACAAACCAACTGATACATATAAATTTTAGATTAAAAGTCTTAGTAATGCTTGATTACAACTAAGTTTGAGTAATATAATGACATAACATGTCACTCAATATAAATATACGTGAGTAATCCTTAGATAATTTTAAGTAAATAATCCTTAAAATTTATCACATATGTCTTGCATATGCCCCTAATATGATAATGTGTGTAATATAATCCATGTAGTGTGTGTAATAATATCATAAAATGTATGAATTTTCAATCATAATCATTTATAATATGTAAAATATGCCCCACATATGCCCCAAATTTAATACACTTATGTAATCTGAGGCATATAATCTTTGTCAAAATATGTATATTTGTAATAATATGAATCATTTTGTGCCAAAACTTGGAATATATTTGTGCCAAAATGTATTATATATATGTGAAGAACTCAGTAACTAAGATAAACCCATTATGTATGCCTCCCTTTTGAGGTGAGGAATGTAGCCTATAACTTACTCATCTCAAAAGGAAAAAGTTGTGCGCATCATATTATATATAAAAAGTGTTAATATTGAGTAATGTTCACATGGGAAAATTACTGTAGTAATTAGTAATTTAATAATTACCTTTGGTGATTATATTGTTATATAGTTATAACAATGTTATTTGTTACTATTGGGAATTGTATTCCCATATGTTTATTATTACCTTTGACTATCCCACGTTATTTGATCCTATTTATTAGGAGGCTGTTTTGATACCTCCATGGATATAAAATAATCAATGTATTATTCATATAATATGATAAATATAATGAAGCATTATCATTATTATTTATGTTCTCTAATTATATTTGCATCTATGAATACTTTCATTGTTTGAACTTGTGTTTGGATCCTCTAAATAATAATAGTGGTATGAGAGAAATATTGGTTTTGTGCATGTAATGGAGTATTGAACCTAGAAAAGGGGAAACTCTATGTTCTTTTGCCCTGGTGGATGAGACATTGAGTAGGTTTTGTAAATAATTTTTAGCTTAGTTTAATATATTGGTAGTATGGGTAGTTTTATAGTTGTATCTTATTCTTCTTCTTTGAACTCAGATCCACATCCTTCCTCATTCATTTGTGTGATGATAAGACACTATCTAAGCATTGATAAATAAATACAAATGCATTTTTGAGTTGTGGTCTTCTCCATGTACATTATACACTGGTCAAAGATCCATCCTCCGTTCTAGCATATCTTTGAATATAGACCTCTCAACAGCTACCAAATCACCTATAGTTGGAATGTAAATTCATCCTTCCATGACTTCTTCCATCTAGCTTGGCTAATTCGTAAAAAATGTGACCCTTATAATAATAAAGTTTTTTTTAGGTTTGAATTCTTTATTTTATGGTTGTAATTAGTCTTTTATTAAGTTTTTTTCATATTGTTATTTGAAATAAAGTTGATGAGCCTTCATATACTACATGGTTTAGGTTTATAGTCTAGTTAAAGTTGTTAGTATAAAAAAAAAGGTCATATATTTTTTAATGTATGTGTTATTTATTAGTATTTTTAGTTGTAATGTCTAAATATATAGATTTTTAATTAAATTTTTATTACAAATTTAATTTTAAATATAGTTTAAATAGTTCTTTTTGGTTTTATGTTTTCTTATTGTCAAAGTAGTGTCGATAGTATGTCTTTAGTCATTAAAGAATCAAGATTCAAATTTAACACTTCTTATATTGTAAAGGATGCATTCTAAATTGAAACTAATGTCCAAAAAAAACATGTATTTCCATATTATGGGGGGCTAGGATAGTCGGGGAGGGAGGAACGATTCCAATTTTTATGGAAACAACCAATAGAGAGCATGTCATAATGATCGAAGCGCATCATGACTGATTTAGATAAGTGAACCAAGTATTGGAGGATCGAGGCAATGGAGGAAAGAGGATTTTTACACCACATTAGTCACCAATGATGGGGCCACACATATTTTTTATTATAATTTTATTATGTATTTATTTTTTAGTTTTTTTTGTGGTGTATTTTGAAATAAGAACAAAAGTACATTATTATTCATATATGTAATAAAGTGAGAAAAATTCCTATGTAATCTCTTAATGAGGAAATGTTGAAGAGAGTTAATAGTAGTATTTTAAAATTATGATATTATAAGTGTTGGTTAACCACTTGTAAAATCATCATGTGTGGTTATTTGTTAGTCACTTGTAAAGCCATCTTGTTGTGGTTATTTGTAATCCACATGAAAAACCATTTTAGAGGTTGTTGGCTTTCCTAAAAATAAAACCATCTAGATCATGGACACACATAAGTGGTATTTGTAGTATGGATTTATGTTCTTCCCATGTTCACATTAATAAGGTGAATGTTAGGATTGAGTAATTTTCACATGGACAAATTACTGTAGTAATTAGTAATTTAATATTACCTTTGGTGATTATATTATTATATTGTTATAACAATATTATTTGTTATTGTTGGGAATTGTCACACATATGCCTTGCACCATGTATAGAGGAGTCACAAAATTCTATAGTTTTTTATGGATAATTTTGGTTAAATATTGTTTTAGAATGTCTCACATATGCCCCTAATCTAATAATGTGTGTAATCTATGTAGTAATATCATAGAATCTATGAATTGTCACTCATAATCATGTAGAATATGTAACATATTCCATACATATGCCCCAAATATAATAGACTTATATAATCTAAGGCATTTAACCTTTGTCTATATATATATATATATATATATATATATATATATATATATATATATATATATATATATATATATATATATATATATATATATATATATATATATATATATATATATATATATATATATATATATATATATATATATATATATATATATATATTCATAATAATAAGTATCATTTTGTTCCAAAACTCAAAATATATCTATACCAAAATGTATTTTATATATGTGAAGAACCGAATCTCTAAGATAAAGCCACTATGTATGCCTCCCTTTTGAGGTGAGGGATGTATCCTGTAAATTATTGATCTCAAAAGAAAAGAGTTATAAACATCATATTATATATAAAAATGTGTAAGAATGTAAATCATGCGATAACATGATTAGATTAAGTTATCATAAAAATATTATATTGTGTCAAAATATATGAAACATATATCCTAGGGCATACAAGTGTCATACCAAGTAGATATAGCAATGAGGCACATGATTATATTAAGTTATCAAAAAAAATTATATTATCTCAGCATATATGAAACATATATCCTAGGGCATACAAGTGTCATATCGAGTAGATATAGCAATGAGGCACATGGTAAATATTCATCATAGTAACTATAACATAAACATTAATTACCACATAGATTATGCATGATATATATCATGACATTATACACATGTAGAATAATGTGTACTATGGATCATGACATCACAAGCTCAATAGATAATAATATATGTATCCATACATATTCACGTTCAATGTCATGGCTATGATGCACACAAGCAATCACATGAACATGTATGATAACACACAATGTCACATAGAGTAAGAGACATACAAATCAAAATCAATGTCACACAAATTAAGATACATGTAATGAACATAAAGAATAAGAGTCACATAGAGAAAGACTTAACCGTAGGAGTCACACAATGAAATCTAAATGTCACATAGAGTAAGAATCACATAGATAAAGATTCAATCATAGAATGAGTCACTCAATGAAATCCTAATGTCACATAGAGCAAGATCAAACATAGAAAGACTCAAACATATATGAGTCATAAAATTATATACACAATCAAGGATCACACCATGTAACACAATAATATTAATCATGCATAAAAAATAAACTCTAATATGTACAATCAATGTATGTCATCATCGCATATAGTAAAATATATTATACATATAATATATCACTCTAAGTAACATATTTAAGATAAATTTATGTGTATTATTTGTAAATGGCTCAACATAATCAATGGAATGGTCATAAAAAGATCTAACTTGTGAAAATGTACTAAGATGCCCCTAGTTTAAGCATTACCCTAACCTAGGAAAGGTAGCCTCTTAATGTAGGAATGTCCTACATCTACATGTCCATGTCATATATAACATATATGTCTTACCTCTCAATCATGTATATCATAAAACACATATGCATATAGAAACTAGATATATAATCTACCATGTATGTGATAAATCATAAATGAATCATGTAAACTAGAAACACATGTCATGCATAAGCCTAGTTTTTTTGTTCATATTTTGGTTTTTTTGCATTTTTGCATTTTTTATCTTTTTTAATTTGAATTATATTTTTTATAACTAATGATCCCATAAATGGGATTCTTAGGTGTGGGTCTTGGGTCAATTATGGTGAGTTTTACCCATCATGGGCAAGTAGTAACTATGTATATGTATCATAATCTAAGAAGTGATATGATGTTTTAACATGTCCATCATGGTCATTATAGACCATATGATCATGTGTATGTTGTGTAACTATAGTAACTATTGACGTTATGGATTGCACCCTTGAAAGAAGGCTTATTTTCTCCCTTCCACATAACACAATGGAGACTCCCCTCTTCCTATGGTTTTTGCAAAAACTGGGGGGAAAATCTCTAGACAAGGGCTAGCTCCCTTTGATGCATATCTAAAGTCTTTTAATACTACTTCTAACAATGGGGGGGGTGCAAAGAGAGAGAAAATAATAAAAATAGAACCTAAACTATAGTAATGATGCACCAAAATGGTTGTTCTACTTAGATTTGACATATACTTTACACCAAGAACAAGCTGATATACACTTCATTTGACAAGATAAATTATTTTGCATCAGTTAGCTAGGGGGCCCTCTAGAGATATAGGGAGGAAGAAACTACTAGAGGTGTTAGGTTGTGGAGCTAAAAGCTTCAACTATGCAGATGAAAAGAGAGGATGCTGAAGTTCCAAAAGAATCGGCGTTGGCAGTATGACCGACATCGGTCAAGATGAATGCAGAAGGCAACCGGCGTTGGCAGGGAGTCGGCTGATGTTGGTCAACACCAATTAGATAGGGACCGATGTCAGTCACCTGTGTGTTCCAGAACTATTCATTACACGAACAGTTAGTTAGTTGAACTGAGTGTTTACATCTAAAGGCTATTTCGAGTCTTGAGCTGCGTGTCTATTATTAGTAAACTAAGAGTCTAAGTTATCGTTTAAGTCTGGGATCTATTTATAGACCCATTGGCATGTATTGTAATTATGAGCTAGAAAGGAAGGCAAGGAAGATCCTTCCATTGTAAGATCATTGAGTTGCAAGTTGTTGCAAGCTCATAGGAGATCTACTTGTGTAAGTATGGTCTGTTGAATTGTAGGTTGCAGGTTCATGGGAGATCTACTTGAAGTACTTTAGAGTGCTTGGTGTACTAGCAGGGTTATTACTGACTGGTTGGAGAGGTGAACACCAATTCTATGTGTGAGTTGTGTGTTGGGACCATTTTTGGTAGGAGAGTGTTTTGAAGAAGAATTACTGTACACTTGAGGTGTGGCAAGCCTCTGTAAGGTGGAAGAGTGTGGTGTCTCTTTATTGTATTCTTTTATGTACAAGTGTTAATACAAGATAGTGTATTGTCTCTCATATTATGTGTTATGTGTGAATTCTAGTTACTTGTACTTCTGGATATTTCCACATGTTTAATTGCTTGTATTTGGTAATCATATTGTGCTCTTTCTGAGGAGCAAGATCCTAACAAGTGGGATTAGAACAAGGTGTGTTGTTCTTGAATTCCCTGACAACTGGTATCAGAGCTTTTGGTTGGGATACTAACAGATTGGATTAGATCTAGTTAGTGTGTGTTGATTACAGGTTACTCACAGGGTTTCTATTTGAGTGGGAGTAGAGCAATGGCAGAAGATAGTAGACTATGAATGGAGAAGTTTAATGGCAAGAACTACCAATTATGGAGGATGCAAATTGAAGATTATCTATATCAGAAAGATTTGTACTTACCATTGGGTGGGGTTGATTGCAAGCCCCAGGATATGAAGGATGAAGAATGGGAGGTTCTTGATCGGAAGGCTCTGGGATCTATAAGGTTGAGTCTTGCATCGTCTGTGATTTCCAACTTATCACACGTGAAGACAATGGTAGAGTTGATGGAATCTTTGGCAAATTTATATGAAAAACCCTCGGCTTCGAATAAGGTATTTCTTATGAAGTAATTATTTAATTTGCAAATGTTAGAAGGTGGATCTGTACATAGTCATCTTAGTGATTTCCATAGTTTGGTAAACCAGTTAAGTTCAGTCAATATTGATTTTGATGATGAAATTAAGGATCTCTTAATCTTATGTTCATTACCTGAAAGTTGGGAAAGTTTGGTAATGGCAGTTTCTAATACTGCGTTTGCTTCTAAAATCTTAAAAGTGGATGATATTGTGAGTGTGATCTTGAATGAAGAGATACACAAGAAAAGCACAGGTGAATCATCAGGAAATGCTTTGAGTGTGGAAAGTAGGGGAAGGCAAAGAGAGAAGATTGAGTGTGGTAGATCAAGGTCTAAGATAGGCAGGAGATCCAAGTCTAGGTATGGTATAATAACCTACTGGAAGTGTGGAAAGCAAGGGCACTTAAAGAGAGATTGCAGGTAGGGTGAAGATCAGCATGAAGAACATGAAGAAGAAGCAGATGTTGTGGATTTCATTACACAAGATGCTCTGGTATGTTCTTTGGATAAAGTAGAATCTTGGGTTTTAGATTTTGGTGCCTCTTTTCATGCATCCCCAAATAGGGAATTTTTTCATGAGTATGTCCAGAGAGACTTTGGAGAAATTTGTGTAGGATATGGTAAGCCTTGCCAGATGGTTGACAAAGGGAAAGTGAAGCTGAAATTATAGACAGGTAACACATGGGTGTTGAAAGAGGTCATGCATGTCCCAATTCTGGAGTGAAATTTGATTTTTGTAAGAAGTTTGGGTGATGAGGGTTGCACAATAACTCTCACAGTAGACTCTTGGAAGGTTACCAAGGGTGCACTTGTTGTAGCAAGAGGTAAGAAAGTAGGTACACTTTATCTATCTACTTGTATTACTGATTCTCTTTCTAGGTTATCTACTTCAGCTATAGATTCGAAGATGTGGCTTAATAGGCTTGGTCACATGAATAAGAAGGAGATTCATGTTCTTGAGTCAAAGGGTATGCTTTCAAATTTGAAGAGCATAGATCAAGGTTTATGTATGCAGAAGAAGAAGAAGGTAATGTTTCTTGAGGAATCTGATGTTAGTGACAAGAATAGGAAAGCCTTGGTTTTCAAGGAGAAGGTGATGGATAGAGTTTAGCACAAGGGGCAGAAGAATTTTGAGCAGAGCAAGGTTGATTTGGACAAGGGTTTGATCCAAAATGAGCTCGCCGGAAAAGGTTAGTTCTCACAAGAAAAACATAGAGACCGACGTTGGCTAGAAAACTGACGTCGGCATCCAGACAAGGACCGATGTTGGCTATGTGTAGACCAACGTCGGTGACTCAGGGATAGATAAACACTGGTGTCAGTTAGGGGAACTGATGTCGGTGATGAGGCAGTCGTAGGGAACCAACATCAGTCAGATGTAGATTGAGATGTGACCGGCATCAATCACTGAGACAGATTTTGGGTGGACAGCAAGCTATCAAGGAGTCTCAAGCACCCATATGGAGGACTTAAAGGGTATGTAAGCCTCAAATTCATCATTTCCTTTCTTTACACTACTTTTTGCTCATTTATGGTAAAGAACTAGGAAGTTGTTAAAGAAGCAGTGCAGGTAGATCCAAGAAACAGTGGGAGCTTGGCATGGATGAAGGATGTGATTCCTTGGAAGAGAACCAAATAGGTGTTTTGGGTGGAGTTTCCAGCTGGAAGTAAGCACTGAGAGATGAATGGATGTTCAGGATGAAGAAGAGCGGAAATGGATATGTGAGACAGAAGGCCAGGGTATATGGTTTTGTATAAGCTGCAGGACAATCGAGGTTTGATCATTGTGTTTCTCTTTACCAAGTTGGATAATATTAGCTACATTATCCTATTACTGTATGATGTGCTTGTTGCAGGGTTACATATACAGGGAGTTGTTGAACTCAAGGTAAAGCTAGTTTAGAAGTATGTCATGAGGAATCTGGGAGCAGCAAGATTCTTTGGCATGAGTGTGTTCTAGGGATATGGAAGGTCACAGGTTGAATTTGTTTCAGGATGATTGTGTGAGACCGGTTAGCACGTCCATGGTTGGACAATTCACAAAACAGTGTCTTGATTCACATAATGAGGTTAAGTGCATGGTATGTACTAGACCTGAGTTTTCCCAAGCAGTGGGAGTTGTCACAAGTTTGGAGCCAATTTAGGAAAGAAGCATTGGAGGGTAGTTCAGTGGATTCTTAGAGGGACCAGCAGCAGGTGCACATGCTATGCAGGGTCAAGTTATTTTCTACATGGGTTTGTAGATGTGGATGTGGCAGGTGATTTGGATGATAGAAGTTGCACCACAAGATCTATGGTGGTTGGTCTTCAAGAGTAATCTTGAAGAGGGATATAAAGCCAAGGGAACAAAATAGATGATGTACAGGTACAGGTATAGTTGCATCTGTTTATCTCCAAGTGGAAGATTGTTAGGTTGTGGAGCTAAAAACTTCAACTATGTAGATGAAAAGAGAGGATGCTGAAGTTCCAAAAGAACCGGCATCGGCAGTATGACCAACATCGATCAAGATGAATGCAGAAGGCAACTGGCATTGGCAGGGAGTCGGCTGATGTCGGTCAGCACCAGTTAGACAGGGACCGACGTCGGTCGCCTGTGTGTTCCAGAACTGTTCATTGCACGAACAGTTAGTTAGTTGAACTGAGTGTTTACATGTAAAAGCTATTTTGAGTCTTGAGCTGTGTGTCTATTATTAGTAAACTAAGAGTCTAAGTTATTGTTTAAGTTTGGAATCTATTTATAGACCCATTGACATGTATTGTAATTATGAGCTAAAAAGGAAGGCAAGGAAGATCCTTCCATTGTAAGATCATTGAGTTGTAGGTTGTTGCAAGCTCATAAGAGATCTACATGTGTAAGTATGGTCTATTGAATTTCAGGTTACAGGTTCATGGGAGATCTACTTGAATTACTTTACAGTGCTTGGTGTACTAGCAGGGTTATTACTGACTGGTTGGAGAGGTGAACACCAATTTTGTGTGTGAGTTGTGTGTTGGGACCATTTTTGGTAGGAGAGTGTTTTGAAGAAGAATTGTTGTACACTTGAGGTGTGGTAAGCCTCTGTAAGGTGGAAGAGTGTGGCGTCTCTTTATTGTATTCTTTTCTGTACAAGTGTTAATACAAGATAGTGTATTGTCTCTCATATTCTGTGTTATGTGTGAATTCTAGTTACTTGTACTTCTAGATATTTCTGCATGTTTAATTGCTTATATTTGGTAATCATATTGTGCTCTTTCTAAGGAGCAAGATCCTAACAAGTGGGATCAGAACAAGGTGTGTTTTTCTTAGATTCCCCGATAAGAGGTGTTTTAAGACACACTATGGCAGCTTATTCACATGTGCCTATACTCTGTTGTGGACACTTCTTATTGACCTGCAAAACAAGAACTCATAATAAACTAGACATGTTGGAATCATTATGTGAAAGCATGAAATAAAATGACTTAACACAAGACAAATCCATAGACATATGCAAAAGTTCAAACTCAAATGGAGGTAAAAATGCTATGTCTTGATTCAAGGTAAAATCCTATAGGGCTTCACCATACAAGCTGAGAGATATCTTTCTCAACTGAGAGGTTAAAATATATATAGCATGAAGAAGAAGAAATTGGCTCTTTTAAGAATAAGAAGTCCATGCTACATTGAACACCTAGGGGGTGTTAGGGTGTGGAGCTAAAAGCTTCACCTGTTTGCAGACAAGAAGGAAGGATGCTGATGAACCAGAGCCACCGACGTCGGTAGTATGACCGACGTCGGCTAGTTGCAGTGGAGAAGGAGACCGACGACGGCAGAGAGTTGGCCGATGTCGGCAGCACCAGACACACAGGGACCGACGTCGATCGCCTGTGGTGTTCCAGAACCGCTGTTTACGGACAGTTAGTTAAGTGAACGTGTTGTTTGCATGTCAAGGGGCTAATTTAAGTCACTGGCTGTGTGTCTAATTATTGTAGTTAGGTTTCTATTTTTGTAAGCATGGGATTCTATTTAAAGACCCATAAGGCATGTATTGTAATATCAAGCAAGAAGAACAAGCAAGAAGGCAAGTAAGAGCTTTGAAGCAAGCAAGGTCAAGGAGATCTACAGGTGTAAGGTCAAGGAGATCAGCTGAAGCATTCATGGAGGTATAGCAACTCAGATTGTAGAGTTGGTTTGTGTTGAGCAAGAGAGAGAGGGAAGAAGGTCTTAAGGTGTGGCAAGCCTTTGAGGTGGAGGAAGAAGTGGCATCTTTCTTATTTGTATTTTCTTCTAGTAATATTGAATACAAGAGTGTGTATTGTCTCTCAAATTCTTTGTTGTCTCATGTTTCTAGTTACTTTATCATTCTGGTATAATTCCGTGTTTAATTGCATATAAGATAGTAATCAATTGTGCTCTAATTGGTAGAGCTAGATCCCCTGACAAGTGGTATCAGAGCTACGGTTTGCAAGAAGCAGGGTATTGTTTTTTATTACAGGTCATTCACAGGGTTTCTGATTGAGTGGGAGTTCAGCAATGGCAGAAGAAAGTAGACTACGAATGGAGAAGTTTAATGGTAGGAATTATCAACACTAGAGGATGCAGATTGAGGACTATCTATATCAGAAGGATTTGTACTTACCGTTGGGTGGGGTTGCATGCAAGCCCACACACATGAAGGATGAAGAATGGAACATTCTTGATCGGAAGGCTCTCGGTTCCATAAGGTTGAGCCTTGCATCGTCTGTGATTTCCAGCTTATCACAGTGCAAAACAACGGAAGAGTTGATAAAATCTTTGGCGAATTTATACAAAAAGCCCTCGGCTTCTAATAAGGTATACCTTATGAAGCAGCTATTTAACTTGCAAATGCAGGATGGTGGATCGGTACATACTCATCTCAGTGATTTCCATGGTTTGGTCAACCAATTAGCTTCAGTCAATATCGCTTTTGATGATGAGGTAAAGGCTCTCTTGATTTTATGTTCTTTGCCTGAAAGTTGGGATGGTTTGGTCATGGCAGTAAGTAATTCTGCATCTGCTTCTAAAAACTTAAAAGTTGATGATATTGTGAGTGTGATCTTGAATGAAGAAATACGTAGGAGAAGCACAGGTGAATCATCAAGAAATGTTCTAAGTGCAGAAAGCAGGGGTAGGCAAAAGGAGAAGGTTGAGCAAGGGAAATCAAGGTCGGGAAGGAGATTCGAGTCCAAAGGTATTACCTGTTGGTTTTGTGGAAAGAAAGGACATACGAAGAAGGAGTGTTGGTTGAGAGATAAAGAGAATCAACATGCAGGTATTGAAGAAGCAAAGGATGCTAATATTGTGATGCAGGACGCTCTCATACTCTCTTCGGATAGTCAGGTAGGATCATGGATTTTAGATTCTGGTTCGTCTTTTCATGCATCCCCAAATAGATATTTGTTCTATGAGTATGAACAGGGAGATTTTGGAGTGCTCTATTTAGGGGATGGTACGCCTTGTCAGACAGTTGGCAAAGGGAAAGTGCAGCTGAGATTGCAAGTTGACAACACGTGGGTGTTGAAGGACATCATGCATGTTCCAATTCTGAAGTAGAGTCTGATTTCTGTAGGAAGGTTGGGAGATGAGGGATGCACAATAACCCTCACAGCGGATTCTTGGAAGGTTACCAAGGGAGCACTTGTTTTAGCGAGAGGTAAGAAAGTAGATACTCTTTATCTGTCTACTTGTATTACTGATTCTACTTCTGATACAGATTCGAAGATGTGGCCTAATAGGCTTGGTCACGAGAATAAGAAGGGAATGAAAGTTCTTGATTCAAAAGGTACGTGTTCAAATTTGGAAAGCACAGATACAGTTCATTGCAGAAAGAGGAAATTTGACGGTTTTGATAGGAACAGAAAAGCCTTGGTGTTTTTGGAGAAGATGAAGGACAGAGATCAGTCACAGGGGCTGAATAAATCTGATCAGGGCAGCATGGATAGAGATTTGATCCAAGAAGAGCTCGCGGATGAAAATTTCATCACTCACGGGAACACACAGACACCGATGTCAGCAGCTTGGCACCGACGTCAGTCATCCAGATAACGGCATCAGTCTTGTGCAGACCAGCGGGGTCGGTAGGTCGGACAGGAGAAGTCTGACGTCTGTCATAAGGACCGATGTCGGCAGGAGGTGACACCGGCGTCGGCTAGGGAAATGACGTCGGCAGTCAGGGTTAGTGCAGGGAACCGACATCGGTCAGGAGCAGACTGGGAGATGGCCTAGATTGGTCATTGGAACGGATAGTGGGTGAATTAATAAGTCTCAAACACCCATGTGGAGGTCAGGAAAGGTATGTGAACCTCATATTCGTTGTTCACCTTCTTTATATTGCTTACTGATAGTCATGAACTAGGAAGATGGAAGAAGCAATGCAGGTAGAATCCAGAAACAGTGGGAGCTTGGCATGGATGAGGAGTGTGAGTCCTTGGAGAACCAAACAGGTATTTGTTGGTAGTGTTTTCAGCTGGAAGAAAGCACTGGATAGAGGGATGGATTCCCGTTTTAGAGAAGAGAGTGGATGGACACATGAGATAGAAGGCTATGGTATTTGGTCTTGATTAGGCTGCAGAGCAATGGAGGTTTGACCATTGTATTTTATCTTTACCAGGTTGGATAATATTAGCTACATTATCCTGTTACTGTATTGTGTTACTTTTTGTAGGGTTTCATATACAGGGAGTTTTCTGAGCTAAGGGTAGAGTTGGTTCAGAAGTATGTCATGAAGAATTTAGGAGTAGCAGAATTCTTTTGGCATAAGAGACAGGTATAGCATCACAGGTTTGTGTGGTGGTTGGTCTTCACGAGTGACGTTGAAGAGGAATACAGAGCCTAAGGAACAAGATAGATTGGGTATAGGTACAGGTACAGGTTGCAGCTATTTATCTCCAAGTGGGAGATTGTTAGGGTGTGGAGCTAAAAGCTTCACCTTTTTTCAGACAAGAAGGAAGGATGTTGATGAACCAGAGCCACCGATGTCAGTAGTATGACCGACATCGGCTAGTTGCAGTGGAGAAGGAGACCGATGACGGCAGAGAGTCGGCCAATGTCGGCAGCACCAGACACACAGGGACCGACGTCGGTCGCCTGTGGCATTCCAGAACCGTTGTTTACGGACAGTTAGTTAAGTGAACGTGTTGTTTTCATGTCAAGGGGCTAATTTAAGTCACTGGCTGCGTGTCTAATTATTGTAGTTAGGTTTCTATTTTTGTAAGCATGGGATTCTATTTAAAGACCCATAAGGCATGTATTGTAATATCAAGCAAGAAGAACAAGCAAGAAGGCAAGTAAGAGCTTTGAAGCAAGCAAGGTCAAGGAGATCTATAGGTGTAAGGTCAAGGAGATCAGCTGAAGCATTCATGGAGGTATAGCAACTCAGATTGTAGAGTTGGTTTGTGTTGAGCAAGAGAGAGAGGGAAGGTCTTAAGGTGTGGCAAGCCTTTGAGGTGGAGGAAGAAGTGGCATCTTTCTTATTTGTATTTTATTCTAGTAATATTGAATACAAGAGTGTGTATTGTCTCTCAAATTCTTTGCTGTCTCATGTTTCTAGTTACTTTATCATTCTGGTATAATTCTGTGTTTAATTGCATATAAGATAGTAATCAATTGTGCTCTAATTGGTAGAGATAGATCCCCTGACAAGTGGTATCAGAGCTACGGTTTGCAGAAAGCAAGGTATTGTTTTTTATTATAGGTCATTCACAGGGTTTCTGATTGAGTGGGAGTTCAGCAATGGCAGAATAAAGTAGACTACGAATGGAGAAGTTTAATGGCAGGAATTATCAACACTGAAGGATGCAAATTGAGGACTATTTGTATCAGAAGGATTTGTACTTACCGTTGGGTGGGGTTGCATGCAAGCCCACACACATGAAGGATGAAGAATGGAACGTTCTTGATCGGAAGGCTCTCGGTTCCATAAGGTTGAGCCTTGTATCGTCTGTGATTTCCAGCTTATCACAATGCAAAACAATGGAAGAGTTGATAAAATCTTTGGCGAATTTATACAAAAAGCCCTCGGCGTCTAATAAGGTATACCTTATGAAGCAGCTATTTAACTTGCAAATGCAGGATGGTGGATCGGTACATACTCATCTCAGTGATTTCCATGGTTTGGTAAACCAATTAGCTTCAGTCAATATCACTTTTGATGATGAGGTAAAGGCTCTCTTGATTTTATGTTCTTTGCCTGAAAGTTGGGACAGTTTGGTCATGGCAGTAAGTAATTTTGCATTTGCTTCTAAAATATTAAAAGTTGATGATGTTGTGAGTGTGATCTTGAATGAATAAATACACAGGAGAAGCATAGGTGAATCATCAGGAAATGCTCTAAGTGCAGAAAGTAGGGGTAGGTAAAAGGAGAAGGTTGAGCAAGGGAAATCAAGGTCGAGAAGGAGATCCGAGTCCAAAGGTATTACCTGCTGGTTTTGTGGAAAGAAAGGACATACGAAGGAGTGTTGGTTGAGAGATAAAGAGAATCAACATGCAGATATTGAAGAAGCAAAGGATGCTAATATTGTGATGCAGGACGCTCTCATACTCTCTTCGGATAGTCAGGTAGGATCATGGATTTTAGATTCTGGTTCATCTTTTCATGCATCCCCAAATAGATATTTGTTCTATGAGTATGAACAGGGAGATTTTGGAGTGCTCTATTTAGGGGATGGTACGCCTTGTCAGACAGTTGGCAAAGGGAAAGTGCAGCTGAGATTGGAGGTTGACAACACGTGGGTGTTGAAGGACATCATGCATGTTCCAATTCTGAAGTAGAGTCTGATTTCTGTAGGAAGGTTGGGAGATGAGGGATGCACAATAACCCTCACAGCGGATTCTTGGAAGGTTACCAAGGGAGCACTTGTTTTAGCGAGAGGTAAGAAAGTAGATACTCTTTATCTGTCTACTTGTATTACTGATTCTACTTCTGATACAGATTCGAAGATGTGGCCTAATAGGCTTGGTCACGAGAATAAGAAGGGAATGAAAGTTCTTGATTCAAAAGGTACGTGTTCAAATTTGGAAAGCACAGATACAGTTCATTGCAGAAAGAAGAAATTTGACGGTTTTGACAGGAACAGAAAAGCCTTGGTGTTTTTGGAGAAGATGAAGGATAGAGATCAGTCACAAGGGTTGAATAAATCTGAGCAAGGCAGCATGGATAGATATTTGATCCAAGAAGAGCTCATGGATGAAAATTTCATCACTCACGGGAACACACAGACACCGATGTCGGTAGCTTGGCACCGATGTCAGTCATCTAGATACCGGCATCAGTCTTGTGCAGACCAACGGGGTCGGTAGGTCGGAAAGGAGAAGTCTAACGTCGGTCATAAGGACCGACGTCGGCAGGAGGTGACACCGGCGTCAGCCAGGGAAACGACGTCGGCAGTCAGGGTCAGTGCAGGGAACCGACATCGGTCGGGAGCAGACTGGGAGATGGCCTAGATCGGTCATTGGAACGGATAGTGGGTGAATTAATAAGTCTCAAACACCCATGTGGAGGTCAGGAAAGGTATGTGAACCTCATATTCGTTGTTCACCTTCTTTATATTGCTTACTGATAGTCATGAACTAGGAAGATGGAAGAAGCAATGCAGGTAGAATCTAGAAACAGTTGGAGCTTGGCATGGATGAGGAGTGTGAGTCCTTAGAGAACCAAACAGGTATTTTTTGGTAGTGTTGTCAGCTGGAAGAAAGCACTGGATAGAGGGATGGATTCCCATTTTAGAGAAGAGAGTGGATGGACACATGAGACAGAAGGCTATGGTATTTGGTCTTGATTAGGCTGCAGAGCAATGGAGGTTTGACCATTGTATTTTATCTTTACCAGGTTGGATAATATTAGCTACATTATCCTGTTACTGTATTGTGTTACTTTTTGCAGGGTTTCATATACAGGGAGTTTTCTGAGCTAAGGGTAGAGTTGGTTCAGAAGTATGTCATGAAGAATTTAGGAGCAGCAGAATTCTTTTAGCATAAGAGACAGGTATAGCATCACAGGTTTGCATGGTGGTTGGTCTTCACGAGTGACGTTGAAGAGGAATATAGAGCCTAAAGAACAAGATAGATTGGGTACAAGTACAGGTTACAGCTATTTATCTCCAAGTGGGAGATTGTTAGGGTGTGGAGCTAAAAGCTTCACCTATTTGCAGACAAGAAGGAAGGATGCTGATGAACCAGAGCCACCGACGTCGGCAGTATGACCGACGTTGGCTAGTTGCAGTGGAGAAGGAGACCGATGACGACAGAGAGTCGGCTGATGTTGGCAGCACCAGACACACAGGGACTGACGTCGGTCGCCTGTGGCGTTCCAGAATCGCTATTTACGGATAGTTAGTTAAGTGAACGTGTTGTTTGCATGTCAAGGGGCTAATTTAAGTCACTGGCTGCGTGTCTAATTATTGTAGTTAGGTTTCTATTTTTGTAAGCATGGGATTCTATTTAAAGACCCATAAGGCATGTATTGTAATATCAAGCAAGAAGAACAAGCAAGAAGGCAAGTAAGAGCTTTGAAGCAAGCAAGGTCAAGGAGATCTATAGGTGTAAGGTCAACGAGATCAGCTGAAGCATTCATGGAGGTATAGCAACTCAGATTGTAGAGTTGGTTTGTGTTGAGAAAGAGAGAGAGGGAAGAAGGTCTTAAGGTGTGGCAAGCCTTTGAGGTGGAGGAAGAAGTGGCATCTTTCTTATTTGTATTTTCTTCTAGTAATATTGAATACAAGAGTGTGTATTGTCTCTCAAATTCTTTGCTGTCTCATGTTTCTAGTTACTTTATCATTCTAGTATAATTCCGTGTTTAATTGCATATAAGATAGTAATCAATTGTGCTCTAATTGGTAGAGCTAGATCCCCTGACAGGGGGGAGGAATTTGATCATGTTGGTGTCATCCTTCTAGAAAGCCCTAAAATAACCATGTTGTAGATGCTGCAAGTCTTGACTTTGGTTCTCAACCTATATTAAATGTCACTGCAAGAGTATGGGTCACTTTGTCTATTTGAATAACAAGGCCACTTCTTAAATTTCACACCATTATCTACTCATTAATGTAAAATCAAATAAAATAGGTCATACTCTCATTGTTTGTGCTCTTTGATGATCATTTTGTAAGGATTATTTCACCCATAGTAATAACTCCTATGCCAAAAAAATTTGTGCCACCTAGACTATTCTATTTGTTATCTATGCTTGGTTGGGTGCATCTTTTGGAACATTCTAAATGTTGTCATATGTGTGCATGGCCATGTTCTAGATTCTCTATTTTTTCCCTCTTTCCTTGCTATTTCTTGTCTCTTTCTGATAATTTTGAGTTCTTGAGCTATTATTCTTGTCTTTTGTTGGCTCCTTCGGCTCCTTTCTCAATGGGTAATGCATCCCATTAAATTTGATGTCTACGAGCCTATCATCTATTTGAAAACCAATGGCTATTTCACCTCCTTGAATTTGACATTTGTGCACCTATCACCAGATATTTGAACCTCCAATGGCTAGTTTTCCATGCTAAAAATGCTCGAGCCCATCATTACTTTGGTAATTACTTCAGCTTTCTACAACTAAACCTTCTTGAAGAGAAGGTCTCCCTTTGGAAAATGGAAAAAGTCCCCTTTTGGGTCACTGAGATCCCTCCACAAGTCTTGACCTTTGGCTCCTTCAGGCTCCCTTGGTCATCTCAATTCCTTCGGATAAAATATCTGAAGGAAATCCTTTAGACATTTTGCCTGAAGCAAGTCTTTCCTTCAAAGTCTCAGATTTTCCTTCGAATTTCCTTCAGACAAAATTTTGAAGGAATTCCTTCAGACATTTTGTCTAAGGGAATTTTGCCTTGGTCCCTTGCTTGTGAATTTCTTTTGGTAAAATGTCAAAAGGAATTCCTTTGGGCATTTTATCTAAAGGAATTCATCCATTGATTCTTTGTTATATTTTCCTTTGGACATTTTGTCTGAAGGACCTTTGACCTTTACCTTTTGCTATGGATTTCCTTTGGATAAAATTATAAAGGAATCCTTTTCCTTGCTCACTTTTCTAAAGGAAAACTTTCCTTTTGGCCTTTTGTTTAATCCCTCTGCAAGTGTTCTCTACCCTCTACAAGGGCACTTTGGGTCTTGAAATGCCCCTTCAGAACTTTTAATTTGGTCCTACCACCGACCAAGGTGCCCTCTAAAGGAAATCTATTGCCCTTTTTTGCAAACTACTTAGACCATTTTGGGTTCTTCAATCACTTCTACTTATAAAAGTAGATAAGTAATGTACTTACACAAACCTGATTTACACTAGACTAAGCAAAATGACAAAATACTTGGCTTTTTCATAGAACAGGTCTGACAGGGGGTATTTTGCACAAAGCAGTTGAGGGATGACTTAGTCAAATCATGGATGTGAAAGATTATTTGTAAAGAAAAGGAGTGGGTGCCCAATTTATCCTGTAAGACAAAAAATCATTCAACACATTTGGTGACTCATAGGGGAAGCATGGCTGCTATGCTTGGGAAGACTAGTAAGCTCTAAGTCCATTGGGCATGGATTCAGGATGCATCTTGGAGAATTTAAAAACCTTTTAAGGAACTATGAACTAGTAAATATTTTACCTCAAACACAAAGGGGAACACACACAACAAAGGCTAAAAAACTACACACATGTGTGCAAAAGCACTTAGGGTAAATGAAAGACACACAAATGAAATAAAAAAATACTATGTATAACTAAAAAGATACATTTTCCTCCCTCCTGGATCAAAGGGAAAACTTCTTAAGTCTCCTTCATAGAAATAAAACTTATGGTGCTATATAAGTGGCTGAATGGAATGGAGACTTGGTGACTTTCTCTTCTTGCCTTCCATCGTGATTGGATTGTATCCAAATGAATCAGGGTCAAACATGATTCCAACATATATGTATTCATCTTACTCTTAGAAGCCTGCCTCATGCTATCCCTTCATTCTAGTGCATCTCACCAAGAATTCAATGGTTGCTAGCTCATCACCATAGGGATCATCTAGCTCAGAACTCCCTTGATATGCATTATGGATTGACGTGTTCCCTTTTACCTCATTAAAGAGACTGTCAAAATTATCTTTTGTTTCCTCATGGCTTTCTTGAAGAAGGGTGACTATTGTGATGTTTGAAATAAGATCACAAACTACTTGCTCATCCCACATAACATCACCTTCTTGCTCAAGGCTCTCTTCTTCAAATCTTTCATCGGGATGGATAGGCCTCTCCTTTTCTTGTTAAAAAACTAGAGTCTCTAGTTATTCAAAGACATCCTCCTGATTCTCCTCCAACTCAGTTTCCATGGCATGGTCATTCTCTTCATCAAAGCAACAAAGAATTTTATCAAACAAGGGAGGAGAGAGCTCACCATGCTTCCTTTCTTCATCATCTATTGTTGACAAATAAGGTTTTTCAACCTCTTCTTCATATCACTGGAACATCTGCATGTATGCATGACTTGTGTCTTCTCCTTTGTTGATGATTTCTTCAAAAGGATCATCCATGATGATCTCATCTTCATTGTCACTCAAGATAGCCTCTTGGGCAGCTATAAATTGGATCCTCTCTTCTTCACTTGCCTCTTTCAATATAGGTTCCTCCTTGACAAAGAATGGAGTGAGAGGTTGATGGATATACTCATGTGGAAGAGGAGGAAATCCTTGAGCTAGAATCAAATTATTCTCTTCCTTCCATTTAGCTATCACTTCATCTATATTAGATGTGGCTTGATATCTCTCTTGAAGGAGTGTAGATGGGGTGTGTTCAGACATGGAATCTATTGTTTGGTCTAAACTGTCGATCACACCCTGGCTAAGGAATCTCATTCTAAACTCCAACTCTATAATTTGCTTGGCTATATTCTCTCAGGATAACCTTTCTTGGATATCATGAGGATAATCATGAGTAGGAGCAGCTTTATCCTCTTTAAGGCTTTGAGTTGGTTCATGGTATTCCCTCCTCCAACCTGGAATCTTGACATCATGTTGAAATATTTGAGGATGTTGAGGAATACTAGGAAGAGACTATTGATGTATAGGAAGAGTTTCTAGAAGAGAGACATGTTTATTTCCAAAATATATAGGGTGATTCCCATCAAAAGAAGATCCACATTCTAAATAATTGAGAAGGTTAGTCTCCATGAGAGGTTGCTCTAATGCCCTTTGATGTTGGAAAGCTAGGTGTAAGGGATTAAGAGTAAGAGTGCTTATTGCATCAAATGAGCTAGAGTGATCAAGTGCTATTTGGTAGAAAGGATTTGGTGCACAAGAGGGGGATTTCTTTAGAATATGTGGGGGCTGATTTAGAATGGGAGAAGTCACACAGGGTTGATTACCTTGAATGGATGGATTATTCCATTTTGCTACTTCCTCCTTCATGGATTTCAAGGCCTAAGATTACCTTGACAAGCACTCATCTTTTTACATAATCTCTTGCTAATATCTATTTTTCTTCTCCAATTTGTTTATCTCCATCACTTGCTTCTCAAATTCTAGCATTACTTCCTTTACACTAGGTGAAGGGCAACTAGGAGAGCTGCTTGAGGTGATGCCATGAACAACCTGAGCTTGAACAAAGTTATATGAAGGTAAAAAAAGGTCCATGTTGCTAAGTAATGGGATTATACATACCAAAAATGTGATTTCATGATGGTACTAAGACTGCTTAACTAGCTAATTCAACTCAGAGTCAGCATTTGGTGTTGGTTGAGATGCCTTTGAAGGCCGAGTGGTTGAAGAATACACCAAAAAATCCTTCAAATCCTTACACAAACAGTCCCACTAGCCATGCTAAAAAAATTTGATGCTATGGATTACACCCTTGAAAGAAGGTTGAGCTTCTCCCTTCCACACATCACAATGGAGACTCCCCTCTTGCTATGGGTCTGGCAAAAACTTGGGGGAGAATCTCTAAATAAGGGATAGCTCCCTTTGATTCATCTTTGAAGTATTTTACTAATAATAATAATAATGTGGGGGGTGAAAAGAGAGAGAAAATAATAAAAATAGAACCTAAACTAAAGCAGTGATGCACCAAAATGGTTGGTCTACTTAGCTTTGACATACACTTTACACTAAGAACAAGCTGATATACACTTCATTTGACAAGAGAAATTATTTTACATCAGTGAGCTAGGGGGTCCTCTGGAGATATAGGGAGGAATAAACTACCAGAGGTGCTCTAAGACATACTATGGCAGCCTGTTCACATGCACCTATACTCTATTGTGGACACATTTTTCTGACCTACAAAAGAAGAACTCACAATACACTAGACATGTTGGAATCATTCTGTGAAAGAATGAAATAAAATGACTTAACACAAGACAAAACCATAGACATGTAAAAGTGAAAAATCAAATGGAGGTAAAAATACTATGTCCTAATTCAAGGTAAAATCCTACAGGGTTTCACCATACAAGCTGAGAGATATCTTTCTCAGCTGAGAGGTTACAATATATATAACATGAAGAAGAAGACTTTGGTACTTTCTATAGTAATTATCACATGTTGTGTTGAACACCTAGGGGGTAGGAATTTTATCATGTTGGTGTCATCCTTCTAGAAAACCCTAAAATAACCATGTTGTAGATGTTGCAAGTCTTAACTTTGGTGCTCAACCTATATTAAATATCATTGCAAAAGCATGGGTCACTTTGTCTATTTGAATAACAAGTCTACTTCCTAAATGATTTTCATGCCATTATCTACTCATTAATGTAAAATTTAAGAAAATAGGTGATGATCTCACTGTTTGAGCTCTTTGATGACCGTTTCATAAGGATTGTTTCACCCACAGTAATAACTCCTCTACTGACACTTTTTGTGCCACCTAGACTAGCTAGTTGTGCTTGGCTAGGTGCATCTTTTGGAACATTCCAAATTTTGTCATATGTGTGCATGGTCATGTTCTATATTTTTTATTTTGTTCCCTCTTTCCTTGTTATTTCTTATCTCTTTCTAGCAATTTGAGCTCTTAGGCTATTCTTCTCATCTTTTGTTGGCTCCTTGGGCTCCTTTTTTAGTGGGTAATGCATCCCATTAAAGTTGACATCTATGGGCCTATCACTTATTTGAAAACCAATGGCTATTTCACCTCCTTAAATTTGATGTTGTGCACCCATCACCAAACATTTGAACCTCCAACAGCTAGTTTTCCATGCTAAAATTGACATGCTTAGGCCCATCATTACTTTGGTAATTCCTTTGGCCTTTTGCAACTGAACCTTCCCAAAGGGAAGGTTTCCCTTCAAAAAATGGAAAAATTCCCTTTTTGGGTCACTGAGAGCCCTTCACAAGTCTTGACCTTCGGCTCCTTCAGGCTCCCTTGGTCATCTCAATTTCTTCAGACAAAATGTTTGAAGGAATTCCTTTAGACATTTTACTCGAAGGATGTCTTTCCTTCAAAGTCTCAGCTTTTCCTTTGAATTTCCTTCAGACAAAAGTCTGAAGGAATTCCTTTGGACATTTTGTCTGAGGGAATTTTGCCTTGGTCCCTTGCTTGTGAATTTCTTCAGACAAAATGTTTGAAGGAATTCCTTTAGGCATTTTGTCTGAAGGAATTAATCCATTGATTCTTCCTTGTATTTTCCTTTAGACATTTTGTCTGAAGGACCTTTGACCTTTGCCTTTTGCCATGGATTTCCTTTGGATAAAAGTCTAAAGTAATCCTTTACCTTGATCACTTTTTTGAAGGAAAACTTTCCTTTTAGCCTTCTCTTTAATCCCTCTACAAGGGCACTTTGGGTCTTGAAATGCCCCTTCAGAAATTTTAATTTGGTCCTACCACCAACCAAGGTGCCCTTTGAAGGAAATCTATTTCCCTTTTTTGTGAACTACTTAGACCATTTTGAGTTCTTCAATTGCTTCTACTTATAAAAGTAGACAAGTAATGTACCTACACAAACCTAATTTGCATTAGACTAAGCAAAATGACAAAACACTTGGTTTTTTCATGGAATATGTCTAACAGGGGGTATTTTGCACAAAGTAGTTTAGGGATGACTTAGCCAAATCATGGATGTGAAAGACTCTTTATAAAGAAAAGGAGGGGGTGCCCAATTTGGCTTGTAGAACCAAAAATTGGTCAACAGTAACCATAGTATTATGTGGAATATATTTTATATTATGAGAGTGTGCTTGTGTTTGATGTAGAACATGTCTAGTATCTTGTAACACTATTGTAAGACATGACTGAGTAAGTAATGTCTTATAAATTGGAATATACATTGAATGTAATGGATGATAAATTACTAATCTTCTAAGAATTTTAACTAATTTTCTCTGAAATATGTAGAATGAACCTATATATGTTGTATAAGGGGATGTGGTGTAGCCTTGAAAGGGTCTATCTATGATTGAATGGGATACTCATATCATATACCTAGAATTATAATCATTCTAGTGTTATGTGTATACTTCACATATCAATGAATTAAAATTGGCATTACATGAACCTTATGTATCGAAAGATGTCCTAACAACATGTCAAATTATCTTATACTAAGTATAACTAATAATAAATTAGAAAATATTGTAAGGCCTACCTTAAGGCCTACCTTAAGTGGTAGTATAATGCTCCCAATAAGGATTTTTATCTTTCCATAAAATTATTTTACTACCTTTGTTGTATCCATAAATTCCTTCTATGTGCATCCAATATTGGTAGGGAATGTCATAGTGCAAACATTTTTACTTGAACAATTATATATGATGACATTATGTATAGACTTTGATTCAATGTAGGCATGCACAAACATTATCATATATATAGAATCATCATGAATAATCTCATTCTCGTTTAATGTGATAGTAAGTCTATGTATTTGTATACTTTCAAGTGTACCAATAATACCATCCAAAAGATACTCATCTTCAGTTCTAAAATCATAATAAGTTATACAAGGATTTGCATTATAAGTCATATGCACTTCAGGATTGGTGTTAGTCTCTTGTGCCACATGATTTAGAAAGGGGTCAAAAAATATTTTTAGCTTCACATTACCATTAGTCTATCTTATTGAATCATTTGTAGATGTATTGATCTCAGAAATGTTTTCATCCATAAAATCTTGTATCTTATGTTGTGTATTATTGCATATATTAGTTGAATGTCTTACACATCTATGATAATTTAAATATATATTATTATAAAATACATTAGATGGTGTCCTATTCATATCAACATATTTTTTGGGAGTATGAGATATGATATTGAAGACCTCATCTCTAATATTTAGTTAGAACTAGAGGAAGATGTTGTTTTGTAGAAGGGGAGGACAATGTGAGGAGGAGTGCAAGAATATTGGTTAGTTAGGTTAAAAGGGTAGCTAACCTAAAAGGTAAAATGTTATTCAAATGAATATATGGGTAATAAATTTCCCCACTTACAAAATTACTAAAGATTTTATGGACTTAAAGGCCTCAAATTAGGGCAGTATGGTGCAAAAATGGATCTTATTTGTATTTAGTCCTTTATGAAAACTAATTCCACTATGCCCAATTGTATGTAAACATTATTTTAAATGCTTATGTAAGACACTTCATTTTTTTTTTAAAATGAATTTAACACATAAAATAGTGTGGGCATGATATAAACACCTTCACATTGATCATGGAATGATTATTTGGTTCCTAAGCTTCATGGTTTTCTACATAAGATGTAATCTACCCCTATTTGTAGGGTGATGTTTATGGAACCACCCCGATGGTTATGTAACTACCCACCATAGATTATATAATATGTAACCATGATAATTTCCAAGTATAAGTTGTGTAACTTCTTTGGTGGTTCCATAACTGCTCATCTACAAATTGTAGTAGTTTCATCACCAATTATAATGTGAGGAAGAGGAATGGTTGCAAATGCTTCTTCTCCTCATGGAAGTTCATTATAACTTCTTAGTGAGTCCTATGGTTTTGAGGGCATTAAATAAGTTTGGGATAAGCAAATATATGATTAGAAATGTAGTGAGTTGTTTGGAAATTAGATTCACATTGGAAATTTTGAGTTTGAGTCTTGGTTTTTAGTTTTGCTCATTTTTGTTAGTTATTAACAGTTGGTGTAAGTTTTGAGAGTTCTTTAAGAGTCTTAACAATATAGATAAATTTTTTTTATGAGTTTGGGTAGGATTATATTGCATATTCTATCTATAAAGGCCATTGGT